>CABEEJ010002315.1:32301-62068 GCA_901482245.1 Timema douglasi | reverse complement strand
TGTGTGTGTGTGAGGGGGGGGGGAGGTATAGTACAACATTTTCGGGTTATTTTATTATTATTTTTTTATTTAGCACCGCGTCTTACTACCCGTTCGGGTTGTACGCTTTAAGTACTAATTACGCTAATGGATTAGGAATTAGGAGGGTTGAATTAGAGGAAGTGAACCCGCATTTTCGTGTATGGAGCGTGGAAAGCCATATAGGAAACCCCCCCTTCCCAGTTCACCCGACTCGAGATTCGAACCTCGATCTCCCCGTCCTCAGCAGTCAAGCTCAACACGACTAGCGCGTTAGCCAACTACGCCACCGAGGCGGGTACCTAACAAGAGTCCCCTTTGAACTTATCACCAAATTATATTCATGTTTGTACCCCAGTAATGTGAAGCTGCTTAGCATTTTAAAAAGTGCTCAAAATGGCCACCTCCAACTTGAATTCAAGCATTATAATGTGATGTATTTTTGAAAGAGTGCGGGCTTTATACGACACGACTACTGCAGGCTTCCATTCAGGCACAAGGTGGCCATTTTGAGCATTTCCTATAATCTTAAGCAGTTCTAAATTACTGGAGCACAAACACGACTATAACTAGGAAACAAGGTCAAATGGGGCACTTGTTAGGCGAACTTAAAAAAAAAAGTTGTTTTTGAGTCTCCTGCCCACCGCTGAATTGGGTTCGGTCCAACATACCACGGTACACCCTGTATAGTAGTTTTGAAACGTCAGTTATTTTCAGGGCCATATCGAGTGGAAAAGGGGATGTTTTGGTTCAAATCTTCTGGAAGTATGATTAGGATAATGATGTGTGTTTGTATTTCTCTTCAACATCTAGGCCAGTAGTTTATTGTATTATTATTATTATTAAATCGATATTATATACAGTTATAAACTGTTAATACTCTCTATGAGACAATGACTTTAGGCTTGCATTCAAGCTGAAGGCGGCCATTTTGAGCCCTTCCTGTAAAGGTAGGCAGTCCCACATTACTGCAGTACATACATGACTATAACTATCAAATCAAGTCAAATGGGACACTTGTTAGATTAACATTTCCATTGCTTTTGTGTCTCTTGTACACCCCTAAAGTGGTTCCCACATGTTACGGTACATTTTTATGTACTTTACATGGTATATGTATAGCTCGATTTTCCTACGAAGAACTTTCTAGTAAGGAGGAAAAAAAAACTTCTTCCAGATGATTATTAGTAATAATACTGGCCTATATTTCCTTTGACGCCTGGCCAATGAGAATTCTACTGAGTGACGTCATATCACAGGTATAGTATAAACCAACCCCTCTTACCCTAGGCAACACTTCACGACACGATACCGATTAAAAGATTAATTCAAACGAATAAAACCCCAAAACAATATTCATCCCTCCCCCCCTTTTATAGAGTGCGCAGGTAGTAGTCGCGTGCTCAACCCCTATTTATATAAATAACCACCCTCTTCCTTCACCCTTCCCTCCTAACCTTCCATAACGCTATTATAAGCGAACACAACACGATAGAAAGAGAGAAATCCAGCATGTATATGAAAAGTTTTGGTGTTGCGCATTCATTTGTCTGTCCAATAGAAAACCCGGGATCGTCATCTTCAAGACACGGCATTGGCTTCTCCAGTGGTCCCCCCCACTCCTCTATTTTCCACGCCCCTTTGTCACGTATATCTATCTACCCCTGCGATGTAGGCAGAACAATCGATAAATTGAGCGGTTATGAAAACCATACACACGGCATCATAACCTTTTGACGACAAGCGCGCCTCTACCGGGAAAATAAACAAAATGGACGACGGATTCTAGAGCGCATTTATTTTATAAGAATTAATTTTTTTGTTACATTAATACCTAGCATACCGTATTTAAAGTGTTAAAAATGTATAAATTCAAAGTAGTATAGAAAACGCGACTCCAGACTCCAGTCAAATTTAGATAGGAAAAAACAACAGATCAGACAGTTAGAAACATTAGTAAATCTACTTTTATGTATTCATACGTCAAATCATATGATCTCCAGCTGTTATTCTTGCTTTAAGCCATTAATACCTATAAAATTACAATAATAAAATATTATAAGGGCCAGTTTCATAGTCAGACTTAGCACGACTCAAGTGCGAGTCGATACTAAATACAGAAAGACACCTACCTTGACCAAAATGGAATGGGCCAGTTTCGCATATGAAACTGGCCCATTCCATTCAAGTTCAGGTAGGTGACGTCTTGTATTTAGTATAGCGCCGCACTTGAGTCGTACTAAATCTGACTATGAAACTGGCCCTAAATGTTAGTTAACAAAAAATAATAACTATATAATGTTCTTTCTACCAGAAGGTAAAACTTTTAACAATAATCACCCAATACAAACGCCGAGAATTATAATTTATATTTTACTGATAAATAGTCACGAATATTATATTATTTTAAGCACCACCTAGAATCGACCCAGACTATCTTAACATTATACCTGGTCCCACGGGCGCCCATGAGGGTTTTACAAATAGGAAGCAGATTGGCGTCCTATCTACCGGGGTGAGGCACCCTCCCCACTCTCCTAGAGAGAGAATTTCAGGAATTTAACCTTGAGGGAGGGAATTTTATAGCATCTGAACATAATTCTGAGCTAATTATATGAGTTTTAGGGGCCAATTTTCACAAAAATAAAAAGTTTTATGAAAAAAAAATTAACAAAAAAAAATGTAGCTATAGCTGAACCCATTTAAAAGAAACATTATATTTTTTCATAAGTTTATTGAACAGAACATAATTAAAAAGAAAGCTGTTGAAGAAGGGGTGGGAGGCAATCTACATTTTATTATTTTTAGGTGACCTGGCGGTCTAGGGGTAAGGTGTCAGACTTCTATGCTGGGGTCCGGGGTTCAATCCTAGGTCCTGACACAGATTTATCTGATTACAAAACCCTTCCTTCACCTCTGACAAGACATCTTGTGAATGTGGGGAATGCCAGGCCTCCACCGTGGTTCGGATTCCACGTTAAACTGTAGGTCCTCCATTCCATCTCACAATAACCCTAACATTACACATTAGCGTAAGTGCGTATAACCCGAACGGGTAGTAAGACGCGGTGCTAATAATAATAATAATAATAATAATAATAATAATAATAATAATAATATTTTTATCTCTGTTATCTTAGATAGTGAGTATTCAAAGTTGTTAGTAACAAATTGCAGCCAAATCTCAAACTCCCAATTTTATTTTTTCATAAGAATTACGAAAAATAAAGCATACATTGCAGGTTAGCAAGGGACCTGGAGACCCCCTTACGACCCATTTATGGATGCCCATGCTTGACGTCATCATTAGTCTATATGCTGTCGTTATGTGTTTCCAAGGTAATCACAATTTGTTCAAGCAGTACCCGTGATATAGTGAAATCACTCAGTGGAACACTCATTGGCCAGGTATCAATGGAAATACTCGTACACGATCATGGGAGTCACTCTATAAAACGGTATAATCGCTTTGCTTGTCGGGGGCTCCGGCCCCAAGCCTCCCAGTGAGTTTTCTTTGCAAGTGGATGTAGACTAATGTAATTCCAGAGCCGTTTTTTGATAGGTCTTACCGTTTAGCCACAAGAGACCTCCAAAGAAAGGTCCGCACCGACTTTAAAGTTGCTCCACCATTTTGAATTCTTTTCAGTTGTTAAAAATTAAATTGTTCAACTTTTTGGAATCTTACCATCGGTTACAGGCTAGAAGCTCTAAGTTTGCCAAATTTCAAGTTTTTAGCTCATCCGGAAGTGGGTGAACATTAATGTCAGTGAGTGAGTCAGCCATGTTGCTTTATAGTATAATAATAATAATAATGAAATTTGTGACTGGTCAAATCAGCACAGTGGGTGATCATAATAATAATTCATAGGTACAGCAGTGCACAGCTGTAACAAAGTTAATTATAGTTTTATGTCTTATTTTTTTTCTTTTTCCTTTTTTATAATTTACATTCACCAAGTCTTAGATATTGCAATGAGCTATTATTTGATGTATATATATATATATATATAATTAATTTTAATTCTGTTTCCCTTTATTTACTTTTAAAAGATCGATGTTATGTTTTTGTAACTTCAGATAAAGCCTCATCAGTTTTAATATTCTTCCACTCCTATTATTTTCCCTTGCATTTTTTTTAGCACTGCGTCTTACTACCCATCTGGGATATAAGCACAGGTACATATTAGTAATCAATAAATTTGAAGAAAGTTATCCGTTTAAATTTTGGTGAAACTACAGAAATGAAAGTATACTTACTTGTCGTAAATCAAAATTCATTTTTTCACTACATAGGACACATAAAAAAAAAAGAAACGTTCATATATATAAAAAAATCTTTAGAACTATCTTTTTCTCATCTTTCCAAAACTTTGTATACATGGAAGGGTAAAAATTCATGACCTTAAAACAAAATATCAAAAAGATCCAAGACACACCCTATTTATTTTAAATACATACACCTCCCCTGATAAGAATTAACTTAAAATTTAACACTCTTCATAAACTATGTCACTCCCCTTTAACTTAAATACCTCCCTCCTTTCACCCCCTCCCCCCTCTCTAACCCATTATCTTCCGCAAGTCTTGCACACAGTAAAACTTGGAAGCAACAACAACAGAGGCAACAAGAGGAAAACAAGGCAAGCGGCAACATCACAAAGGGTGGGGAGGGGGGGCCGGAGGGGGGAAGGTTCGAGTCATAAACACTGTGTAAGACCGGAAACAAAGATAACAGCTCGCGCGACAACATTTCCTCCTCTACAGAGTCTAAATGGCTCGTGCATCACAAAACTTATTGTTGTAAACCCCCCCCCCTCCCACTTTCAGACTCAACCTACTTCAACCCAATTCCAACCCTTAGCGTCTTCCTTACATCCCTGGCAGTAAAACTGACACCAACAATAACACGCTTGCACTAACAATAACCCCTCCCCCCCCTTTCCTTCTTGCTTCTCCTAAACCTCCCCTCTATTCTACTCTGCCCTCTCTGGTTTATACAAGGTACCAAGAGCCACGAGCCAAGAATGTAATTAAGATAAACATCATTTAAATGAAGGTAATTAAAGCTCATACGCAAAGCACAAAAGCTTTTGCAACACCCTCTCGATCGTTTTAGAGGGATCCTCCGATGTGAGGCATCATCACCTGAGCATCAGAAGGAGAAACTAAAAGTGATACCAGTTAAATAACTTGTGTATCGTATTCTTTAAATTGAAAAATGACACCCGGTACATGGGAATCGAACCCGGGACGTTTGATTTAGTACTCCCAATTATCTATCTATCCACTGAGCTATCCTGGAATCGTCTCATGTTCAGAGTCATTCTTCACTAATATTTTAAGGCAGTCTCTGTGATGGACGTGTGAAAATCGTCTGCTACATATCTGTGTGATCAAATAATATCAAGAAATATCAGATAACGCAGTCGTTTTTCAATTTAAAGAATACGATATTTAGATGCGGTGATAACCGTAGCTATCAAATATAATAGCTTTGATATGCAAGGCTGTAGCCAGGGGGGGGGGGTTGGGGTTCAAACCCCCCACAAAATTTTATGAACAAAATATATATGGCTTTATTTATGGTTCAAACCATATCAAAATTAAGTTACAAATACAAATTAGGGGGCTGCGTTACCCTAAAAAGCACTTCAGAGAGTTTCTAGAGGTGTTAAATATTTAGAAATTTTCCTATCCTTCGGCATTTGGGGGGTTATTTTACTATAAAAAAAACACTTCACAGAGCTTCAAAAAGTGTTTAATATATAGAAATTTTCCAAGGGGTTATTTTACCATGAAATTAAACCACTTCAAAGAGCTTCTAGAACTGTTTATCATTTATCATTTTTTCTAGCTTCCAGCAATAGGGGTATGTACCCCCCCCCCACTTCCCCCCCCCTGAAATTACTTTCTGGCTACAGCCTTGTTGATATGTAATCCCCTATGATATGTGCATTCGTACAAATGCTATCGAACATTTGGCAGCAAAAGGCCAACTATCGAGTAGAAGGTGGCTGCGTTATCTGATAGCTCTTGATCTTAAAGGATCACACTAATGTTGCCGAGTATTTCCTCACGTCTATCACAGACTCTTAAAATATGAGTGGGTATGGGACGATTCCTGGATAGCTCAGTGTTTAGAGCATTGGCGTATTATCCCAAAGGTCCCGGGTTCGATTCCCGTGTCCAGGGTTCATTTTTCAATTCAAAGAATATGATATTTAGAGTCTGTTCAGCGTAGGAATTGTTCTCTGAAAGGTCTTTTTCCCTACCAGAAATCTTTTATATAGTAGGATATTGGTAGGAAAAAAGACCTTTCAGAGAGTAATTTTTACCGTGAATGGAGTATAGATGCGACTATAGCCGTAGCTAACAACTATAATATATTTGATATTTAATCTATATTTTATATGAAGTTATTTTCTGTCCACCATGACTTACAATACATCCGACTTATCCGTATATTTACACTAATCGGAATAAGGACGATGAAGGTATCATAGATGAAATATGTGGAGGGAGAGTATGAAAAACCTCAGCACATACAGCCAGGATTCGGGCCACTGACTTTCCACCATCATTAAACCAGGCAATACGAGAGTGAAGCTTTTGTCCACGTTCCTAATGATGCTTGTCAAAACATTTGTTTTTTTTTAGCACAGCAACCTACTACTTCTACCTGAACGGTGTCGGGAAAACTGTGCCTTCCCAGAAAAAAAGGGAAAACTGCGCCCTCGTATGAATCATCACACTAATAGGTGGGAAAACTGCGCCCTCATATGAATCATCACACTAATAGGTGGGAAAACTGCGCCCTCGTATGAATCATCACACTAATAGGTGGGAAAACTGCGCCCTCGTATGAATCATCACACTAATAGGTGGGAAAACTGCACCCTCGTATGAATCATCACACTAATAGGTGGGAAAAGTGCCCCCACACTAACTTGTGTGTATCACCCAAATAATTGTAAAAAGGTCGTGTGGGTGCACTTTTCTCGCTTTGCTCGCGACCTTACCATTTTCACAGGCGTAGATCTGTTCATCACATCCTTTTCGGAGGGCGGGTATTTCAAATCGACTCATCGCACATCATGAGGTCTTTAAAATGTCAAAGAACATCGATTCATCGTACCTGTCTCTTTACCTGTTGCTTAAGTAGGTTAGGTTAGGTTAGATTAGGCTAGGTTAGATTAGGTTTTTCAATGAAATAAAGATTTGTGTGTATCTGTAAGCATTTGACCTGAACGTATAAATTGAAGTTACCAAACTAATTACTGATGACCTTTTACTCCATTTTTTTAATCTAGGATAGACTCTTCAAACACTTAGTTTGGGCACACTTGTTTTTTAAGTGTCTAAAAAAGTGTGTGGGGTGCACTTTTCCCGCCTAATGTTGTGATGATTGATAAGAGGGCGCAATTTACCAACTAGAGGTGTGATGATTCATGCAAGGGTGCAGTTCCCCCCCTTTTTTTCTGGGAAGGCGCAGTTTTCCCTAATCCCCCTGAACGGGGTACACGCAAATGTACTAGTTACAATAATGTGTTGAGAAATAGGAAAGGTGGATATAGAACCGGATTTGTGTGGAAAAAGAGAATGGAAAACAATTAAGGAAAAAATCACCCCTCAATACATTTGACCAGGATTCTAAACATTATCTCCTTCGTCATCGGCAGTCTAATCTACTGCAAGAGTTGGGCTTAAAATTTTAATAACTTGTTGACAAAATGTGTGTCCTTGAGCCAAGGTCTCTCATGTGTTTGGTTTAATTTCATGTGAGAAAACGACTATTAATATACGTATGTACTTCCAAATATTGCACATATTTGTTGTGTTAATTCAACAGTTTTTGGGAATTGATCCCTTTCAAAGAAAGAGTTCAAACTTTGTACAAAATGTCAAAATTCTACAGATTATCCCTAATCCCCAAATATCATATTCAAAAATGTTGAATTACCTCGAAGATTATAAAAAGAAGACTCGGGTTGCATTGCACGATGACTTAAAAAGGCGGAAGGCCATTTATGGGTTTGTTTGAGGCCCGTGTACCACCAGTTTTACATCCCTGCTTTAGACCATGTGACCACTGAAGTGGGTAAAAAAAAAATTAACGTTACCGTGCACAGCACATAATTTTTCTCTCTCTAATCTTAAAATATACATTGTTACAGAAACATTGAGAAAAGAGGAGCATCTCTGCCCACCAAAAGGCATAGGAACAATCTATTTCATTAAGACTTGAATAAAAAATATATATAAATATTGTCTTATAGTTAAGAAAGTATTGATTTAAAAAAATACTACAAACAAAAGAGTTGTATATTTATTATTACTACATCCTTACAGTAATACATTATTTCGTATATTTCATAGTTACGGATCTATGATTAAAATTGGAAACTTCTGAGTATGTATATTACCATAAAAGTAATTTTAATGGAAAAATTAAAATTGTTATTTTGTTTCTAATGTTAAATTATTTATAAATTTAATCAAAATACTTGAGGCGGATTTGTAGAAAAATCTATTTTTCTCTTTTTGCCATTCAGTAAATTACACTTAATTATTAGGGCTATATATCTAAATCCAAAATTCACTTGGGNGGGGGGGGGGGGGCGGACTTAATGGAACATCTAGATAGCAAGTTTTAGTCAGATCAGTAACTTAGTTTTGTCTCTAGTCCAAGATTTAAACTGACGGACAGACAGACGGAGAGAGTCTGCACCGTGAAAACAACTTTTTCGATTTCAGGGGGTTATGAAACGTCGACATTTATCAAAATATTGAGTTCAGTCTTTTTAACTATCACAATACTTATATATTCAGGTGGTCGAGATAAATAAAATATATATTAATATGGTAGCTAAAGCTAAGAGCTAGGGGTGAAGAGGGTAGATCACCCCTCCAATAGCGTGGAGGAATGAGGATAACCCCCAAACCAATTTTCCCTATGTGTCCACCTCGAGAATCGAACCTCAACATCCCCGACACAGGGAATAAAGTAAATTGTATGTAAGTCTAATGCAACCACCAGTTTTTTTAAAAATTATTCTTTCAAATCTTTTTCTCTCGTACAGACTGACTTTATTCTTTTCTTTTTCATTCTTCTTCATTTTGAAATGTAGCATGGCCTCTGCCAAGATTCTTGTCGACATTTTTAATTGAATTTATTAGAGTAAGTAATTAGAATCTGCTACGTAATTTTTTTTTAAAAAAGGCTCTGTTTTATTTAATTAAAAAGAATTGAGACCAATAAAAAAGTTATTGAAATAAAGAGTAAATAAAAGATTTAATTGGTTGACGATGCTTGCTGTACACAATATATGAATCACCACTCGTATTTTCATATATTTTTCCGTGTTTTATGACTATTATAATGAATTATATTATCATCGTACTTTAAATAATAGGAAACACACATTGTATCTAATACATATATTATCATTCTATCTATCTTTCCATGACACTTAAAGATAGTTCTTTTATTGATCCGGTGACCTGGCAGTCAAGGGGTTAGGTATCAGACATTTGTGCTGAGGGTCCGCGGTTCAATCCTCGGTCCCGGCACAGATTTAACTGATTACCAAACCCTTCCTTCACCTCTGACAAGACGAGTATTAATCACAACTTGTGAATGTATGGAATGCCAGGCCTCCACCGTGGTTCGGATCCCACTTTAAACTGTAGGTCCTCCATTTCATCTCACAATCACCCTACCATTACACATTAGCCTAAGTGCGTCCAACCCCAATGGGTAGTAAGACGCGATGATAATAATAATTTTATTGATCAAATTTAGTTTTTAAAATTCTTGGGGAAAGTATAACATATTTGTTTTTTTGCTTTCCCAGTCAGAGAAAGTTTTGAAATCGTGAACTTTTTTTTATCTTGATATTGTGATGAATTTTGACTTTGTATGTGCCCACCTACTAAAAAAAAATCTGCTCTGCTCAGACAAAATTAATTGTAAGACCCACTTTTTACTTTTTCTCGACCTCTCAAAGAAAGGAGTACTGCGAACGTCAAAAATTCTAACTCGAGATTTTGATAAATGTCGATGTTCCATGACCCCCTGGGACTGTTTTTTTTTTGCGATGCCATCTGTCTGTATCTCAAATTAAAGCTGAAAACATTTTACCATCAGGATAAAAATCTGTATTTAGGGTTTTCATTAAGTCCAAGAAACAGATTTTTCGAATTAGATATCCAAACCTTAAACTAAGGGTATTTTACTGAAGAGAAAAACTAGATAAAATAGATTTGTATCAAAATACGCTCAAACGATTTTGATTAAATTTTTCATCAAGACACTATTTAACACTATAAATAAAACAGCAATTTTCATTTTTTCATGAAAATGACTTTGAGGGTACTGTACACATGCAGAAATTTCCAATTTTGATAACTTCATAACTATTTGAGATATGAAATCATTTATAATCATTAAGATATAGTAATATTAAAGATAAAACTCTTTTGATTGAAATATATTTTCATAAAATCAATATGGCCAATATATATATATATTTATTCAAGATTTTTAAAATGAAATGGATCGTTATGCTCTTTGGTGAACACAGATGTTTTTCTCAATGGTTTTGTAACAGTGTTTGCTATATGATTTATGCTCTTTGGAGGACACAGTTGTTTTTCTCAATGATTTTGTAACAGTGCTTGCTATATTATTTATGCTCTTTGGAGGACAGGACACACATGTTTTTCTCAATGATTTTGTAACAGTGTTTGCTATATGATTTATGCTCTTTGGAGGACACAGATGTTTTTCTCAATGGTTTTGTAACAGTGTTTGCTATATGATTTATGCTCTTTGGAGGACACAGACGTTTTTCTCAATGGTTTTGTAACAGTGTTTGCTATATGATTTATACTCTTTGGAGGAATGTGATGCTCCATTTACTTTGACTCGACCCCTATGAGAAAGAAGTATTAGGATTGTAAGAAAAAAAATCAAATTCGGGATTTCAATGAATGTCCATGTTTAACGACACTCTGAAACAAAAAAATTGGTTTTCGCAATGCCGTCTGTCTGTCTGAATATTGGAATAAAGCCGAAAAAATTTTACCGATCGGGCTAAAACTTTATATCTAAGGTTTTTATAAGGTCCCCCGACAGGTTTTTGGAATTAGATATTTAACCCTAAAAAAGGGGTTATTTACTTAAGGGCAACTAGAGATTAAATCGATTTTCTCATAATACGCTCTGTAACGATTTTTTAATTAAATTTTATAATAGCTAGCCATTGTTTAACATTACAAACAAAATGTCAGTTCTTGTTTTCCTATCAAAATTACTTTAAGGGCACTTTAGAGAAGAGGAGATTCCCAATTTTGATAATATTTAAGTAACTATTTGAGAAACGAAATATCTTATCATTGAAAAGTTGTAGTACCGTTAACATTAAACATATGTTAATCTTGAATATATTTTTATAGAAGAAATAGTTTCAGAGCTTTAGCCAAACATATATATCTATATATTTTTATGGAACATTTATAAATATTAAAATGATTTGTTATGTTCTTTAATGGACAGCGATGCACCTCCACGATCACTGTTTCAGTAACAATTTATATTATTACGTTTGTGCTCTTTGGTGGAGTTTATCTTCAACTATGTATATTATTTTGTTTCAAAATTTTACGACTATTTAATCAAATGTTTCTACTTCAGATTAAAGAGAAAGTCTATGTGGTGCACTGTGCCTCTTTTTTCTTTTTAGTTCAAGGGCACACGTAATAATCCCCAGGTCAAACATTTTCATGAAAACAATATTTCTCTAATTGATGGAGTAATAAACGCTCATAACGATTGTATATGTATTCGAGTTAGATATCTACTACCCCGCAAATAATTAAAGCCAACGTTCTAAAAGTGTTTGGAGCGTATTTTTTTGATTATTTCAAGATTAAATCTTCCTTGGGGAGGAGAGGGGGGGGGGGTGAATTTTTATAACTGTAAGTGGCGTGATCGTGTCTCATAAAATATCTTCCGTAACGGCTCCCTTCAACTCGGGTGTTATTAACCCATCAAACATCAACCCCACCTCGGCTAGGTTAATGGCTCATAAAGGCGGGAGAAATTTAAATAAAAAAAAGTCCTGGCAGGAAATTGAGGTAGGGAGGAAGTTCATTTATTGATAGATGACAACAACTCAGTCGAGATTATTAAAATTACACTTTCAACTGTGGTTAACCCCTCACCACCTTCTTTGTGTTGATTTAATAATTATTCGGTGACCTGGTGGTCTAGGGGTAAGGTGTCGGACTTCTGCGCTGGAGTTCGGGGTTCAATCCTCGTTCTCGGCACAGATTTATCTGATTACCAAACCCTTCCTTCACCTCTGACAAGACATCTGTGAATGTGGGGAATGCCAGGCCTCCACCATGGTTCGGATTCCACGTTAAACTGTAGGTCCTCCATTTCATCTCACTATCACCCTATCATTACACATTAGCGTAAGTGCGTATAACCCGAACGGGTAGTAAGACGCGGTGCTAATAATAATAATAATAATTATTATTATTATTTTGGGAAACGTTATAAAAAGGACACTCATATGTTAAGGTGGGATATAAGGGGACTCCAGAAAAGCTATGTGTTTTTGAACTGTTTTTTTTATATCAATCAACCTTTTTCTGAAAAATTTATCTAAACAAATAATTTAATTTGCTTCACATAAGAATCTCAGAAATTCTTAAATATTAGCATTTGATGAGTAACATTTTAAATGTAGAGAAAAAAGTTTTTATCAAATTCTTAGACTTCCTTGACAGATATTCAAGTACTGTTGATATCAGTGTCAGAAGAAAATTAAACTTTGTTTCTACTGAAGAATTTTTGTTGTTGTTGTCAAAATTAATTTTTTAATGTAAGAACTGCAAAAATAATGCCGTTAGGCTCGCAATCTCCCCCATCTTTTCTGTCGAGTTGTGGGTTATTTCAAAACGTATGTATAACCTCCCTTTTCTAATGTTTATACTCCTCCGCCGTCCACGTGATGGAAAGTATGTTTGGACACAGCCGCATTGTGTATGGACACGGTACTTTACAGATATAGACTACCAAGCGGAACCGGAAGTCGTGTGGTCAAAAGAGAGCACTTCAAACGGAAGTCACGAGATCTGTCTCACGTCACGTGATCAAGTTAAATGGTTCCTAGAGCCTCCACCGTTACGATATCGCCCGGGACATCAATCCTTATAATAAATTTCACTCCCTCCCCCTTATAACGTACCCCCTCGAACGTTTTCATGAAAAGGGGGGGGTAAGGGTGAAGAGGGGACTCTTTGTTTGTAAAACAACCATGGCGTGCCATCCAGCGATGTAATTGGTTAATGACGTTTCGAGATTGGAACCATGTCGACCAGGGATCGATAGGTCGACACGGGTGGGTGGACGTCACGTGACCATACACGCGGCAGCACTTGTGTGGTAATCATTGCAGATAATAACCAAAACACACTTCAATTATTGATGGAGGTGAGCGGGTTGGAAGGGGGGAAAATAAGTGGTTCAAGGATATTTACTATACATAGGCCTACAGTCTTATTTACTTTCTATTGCATCAGGATCTCGAAAATTGCCGAACTTACCAAAGTACTCTACCTATCCTTATATTTAGCTAGTTCTATCCAGTCTTACCACATTATACCCTATCCCTATCTTGAGTTAGTTCTATCCAGTCCATCTTTTTACACACTATCCCTATCTTTAGCTAGTTCTATCTAGTCTACCACATTATACCCTATCCCTATCTTGAGTTAATTCTATCCAGTCCATCTTTTTACACACTATCCCTATCTTTAGCTAGTTCTATCCAATCCACCACATTATACCCTATCCCTATCTTGAGTTAATTCTATCCAGTCCACCTTTTTACACACTTTCCCTATCTTTAGCTAGTTATATACAGTCCACCACATTATACCCTATCCCTATTTTGAGCTTGCTCTATCCAGTACAACTCATTACACCTTATCCCTATCTTTAGCTAGTTATATCCAGTCCACCACATTATACCCTATCCCTATCTGGAGTTAGTTCTATCCAGTCCACCTTTTTACAAACTATCCCTATTTTTAGCTAGTTATATCCAGTCCACCACATTATACCCTATCACTATCTGAAGTTAGTTCTATCCAGTCCACCTTTTTACAAACTATCCCTATCTTTAGCTAGTTATATCCAGTCCACCACATTATATCCTATCCCTATCTGAAGTCAGTTCTATCCAGTCCACCTTTTTACAAACTATCCCTATCTTTAGCTAGTTATATCCAGTCCACCACATTATACCATATCTCTATCTGAAGTTAGTTCTATCCAGTCCACCTTTTTACAAACTATCCCTATCTTTAGCTAGTTATATACAGTCACCACATTATACCCTATCCTTATCTTGAGATAGTTCTATCCAGTCCACCTCTTTACATTCTATCGCTATCTTGAGCTAGTTATATCCAATCCAGTCCACCTCATTGCACCCTATCCCTATCTTGAGCTAGTTATATCCAATCCAGTCCACCTCATTGCACCCTATCCCTATCTTGGGCTAGTTTTTACAGTCAACCTATTTACATCCTATCCTGAGTTATTTCTATCCAGTCCACCTCAATACACCCTATCTCTTTCAGGTCTACCCAAATGTTATCCTCCCATATACTACTAGGTCCTTCCAATGGTTTCTTCCCATTGGGTTTGCCAGTCATTACCCTGAACGCGGTTCTATATTTTTCCATTCAACCAGCGTTATCTTCGAGATTTGAATACATATATATTCTAGGCTAAATAAAATATTGTTTGATCATCACTAGAAGAACCTTTTAAAAGGTTTAGTAAATTCACTAGAATAGGTTTTATTTAATGCACTCATACGCCAAACAAGGTGTTCTGCATTTGTAACGTTTGACAGAATATGTTGATTTATGACGTGTATAAGATGATGTATGATCTATTGTTGGTTATTTTGCAAGTGTTCTCAAAGATTTTTTCGCCGGAAATATAATACAACTAGAGCTAACAAGATTGTTTGGACGGATTTCGTGCTAGCCTGTTAATGTAAAGGTCGGGGGTTGATTCTAACCGACTCTCCGAGGGAGGGGGAAAGAATTACCAGTGGGTTACTATATTCCTTGTACGGCAGTGAATTTGTACTTATTTGTCATCCAGGATTTTGACTATCCTGGTGAATTACTCTGTAGCTAGGTTTAATGTAGAAAAAAACTTGTTTGTTATTTGTCAAATAGTCCATTATTTCATAGGGAACGAGAATAGTTTATTTTTTGGTCAAATTTCTCTCTTCAAATATTCGCAATATTGCAAAGAAAGAGTGGAAAACCATTTAGATCTTCTTAACTCAATATGATGATACTGATACTACTACTACTACTACTACTACTAATCATAATAATAATAATGATAATAATAATTATTATTATTACGTGGCTGGGCTACATCAACCTGTAGTTAAGTTTGTGAAAATATCAACCAGTACTAAAGTACCGTTGTCCAGGGGACGACCAACTGTACTAATCGTACATCCTTTCCGTGAAGGCTCTTTCCCTGTCCCAATGAGAATAGGGGATGATGATGGTGAGTATGAGGGCAGGGAGCCAATGAAGAACCTAACCTAACTCAAACCTAACTAACTAACCCCTGGTGGTCATAGGAATTATACCCCTTCTGAGAAAAAATTTCCCGATACCAGCAGGGAATCGAACTCGATACTTCAAGGTCAGCCATCCGGAGTTCTGACCAGTATACTACGAGGCCAGTTAACTCAAAATTATAGAAACAGATAAAATTAAAATAGGAGACTATTTACCCTAAACAATTATAAATATTGCTCTTATTAATAAAATATCATTACATTAATTTTGTATAGATGTAAATGTGGCACAGACCAATATTTTATTTAATTATTCTCCAATCACCCACTTGGATAAGAGAATTTTTACCGGTGACTTTCTGTACACGTTTCTCTTTTATAATCATTGTAATATTTTAGTTTTAGTTTAAAATGAGCCATTAGATTACACAACTATATACTTCTAAATCCAATATCACTTGGTTTAGTAAATAATTACTCAACTGGGTTAGCACCCTAATAATAATAATTATATTTTCAATCCTCGGTCCCGGCACCGATTTATCTGATTACCAAACCCTTCCTTCACCTCTGATAAGACATCTAGTGAATGTGGGGAATGCCAGGCCTCCACCGTGGTTCGGATTCCACGTTAAACTGTAGGTCCTCCATTCCATCTCACAATAACCCTACCATTACACATTAGCGTAAGTGCGTACAACCCGAACGGGTAGTAAGACGCGGTGCTAATAATAATAATAATTATTATTATATTACTGATTAAAATTTCTCACCAATTCATTTGGTAGATTATCAATGATAAATGCTGGTTACTCCTTTTAGAGTGATAAATTAACGGCCGGGGGACTGGATGCTCTGCTCGTCCTAATTTTAAGTTATATTGTAAGGCATATGAAGCTATGACAGGCCTAACAAGCTGATAGTTGAAAATGTATGGCTTGAATAAAAAACTGACCCAGGCCACAGGATGGAAACAGTGATGGATATAAATTAAATTGGTTTTTAGAAGTGCTAGTTATTTAACTATCAATCTTAGTAAACATTAATAGTATTTTGTTTTACTTCATTAATAAGTTTGTTTGAACAATAGTGCTAGGATTACATCAGACTTGATTTAAAAAGAGTGTAATTAACTTTTTTTTAAGCCATCCATCATTACGAATCAAATAGCCAAGACTATTATATTTGTTTTAGTACGGATTTAGCTGCCTCTAGATATCGTATTCTGAAAATTGAAGAATGACACCTGGCATTGGCGTACTAGCCCAAAGGTTCCGAGCTCGATTCCCGTGTCTAGGTGTCATTTTTAAATTTTCAGAACATAAAAATCATTAGATTTGCATGCACCGCAATTTCAAAATATTCGCTATTACACACAAAACATTACATTTTAAAAAATATCCCTACAATATCACTTAAACGCAGAATTATTTTTAATTTTATTTGTAAGGTATAATTGCACATTTTCGTACATAAAAAGTATTATAATCATTTGGATTCATGCACTCGAGATTAATAAGAATCTTAACGTTTTATGAGCTGCCGAAAGAATAAAAAGGAATTTTAAAATTATAGTATGGTTGCTGAAAGGTGCTGAAAGAGTATGGATTGTAAGGGCTCTACTGTCTCAGTAGACTAGACTGCCGAAGAAAAAAAGATAGAGGTTCGAATCTCAATAGGGTTTACTGAAGTTTTTTTTTTCAAAATGGTTGTACATTCTCTATAAACGTAAATGCTGGTACAATTTCTCTAAATATAACCTTTTTAATCCCTATACTCACTAGCGTAATTAGTATATAAATGTATAACCTGAACTGGTATTAAGACGGAGTGTTAAAAAAACATTATTATGTACAAAAAACACGATGTAGATAATATATAACAAGAATTGGTGACCTAGTGGTCTAGGGGTAAGGTGTAGGACTTCTGTGCTGGGGTCCGGGGTTCAATCCTCGGTCCCGGCACAGATTTGTCTGATTACCAAACCCTTCCTTCACCTCTGACAAGAAGAATATTAATCACAACTTGTGAATGTATGGAATGCCAGGCCTCCACCGTGGTTCGGATTTCCACGTTAAACTGTAGGTCCTCCATTTCATCTCACAATCACCCTACCATCACACATTAGCGTAAGTGCGTACAACCCGAACGGGTAATAAGACGCGGTACTAATAATAATAATAATAATAATAATAATTTAACAAAAATTAGCTAGAAAATATGTCAAAATATAAACAAAAAGTAATTTTTCATAGGTGTACACCATAACCAATATTTTCTCGTTTAACTTATGTTTTCTATTACGCAAATTTTCGATAGCGTCATATTTTTTCGGACACAAAACTACCATGTTATAGGAACTCCCCTTGTAATTCCATTTGAAAATTTTGTCGAAGCTTGGTAGTAATTAAAAAAAAAAGATTGTAATAAATATCGCATTTTTACACACTGTATTATTCAAACTCAAATTTAAACAAATCTTGGACTTCAAAGTTTCAAAATAATTACAGAAAAAAAAAGTTTTTTTTTTCTATTTACGTGTTTTTTTCATTTAGTTTTTTTTACTCCCCTCAATCAAATCACAATTTCCACAATCATGATGGGTGACATGCAAAAAAAAAGGCCCAAAAAAACCGAAGCTTTTTATAAAATATTTACGGTCTTTCCTTAATTGGACGGACTGCATATTGAAACATAGACATTTGCGTGCATATATGATAGAAGTGCCTCTCTACGTAAAATCGGACATCACGATACACATACTTCATTATGCATTTCAATTTACGATTCCGTCTATATTTTCATTCCCTCTGCAATAAAAAAAAAATTGAGTTGGGGTTAAAAGGGGAGGATTGGGGGAAGGCTAGGTAGGGACTCTGGAGAGACTCAGATTACGTTATTCTATTGAATTTTAAAATTAATGACGTAATTGGAATCCTTCCCTTCTGTCTTTACTACTCGGCTAATTTCCCTATCGTCTATCATCCTTGCATGCATGACATTTGACCGAACCATGGCTTTTGACAACAAATAGGCCATCCCAATGATGGACTGAGGGGGGGGGGGACCGGCAGACACGTTCAGCTGAAAACCAATTTCATGTCCTTGTCCGTCAACGGGTTTGGACTTTTTCTCAATTTCGTGTTTGAAACGTTATTAATTCGTTATTAGAGTAGACAGATGAAAATATATGACAGGTTTTCAATTTGATAACGGGGATATATTATTATTATTATTATTATTATTATTAATATTAGCACCGCGTCTTACTACCCGTTCGGGTTATACGTACACTTACGCTAATGTGTAATCGTAGGGTGATTTTGAGATGAAATGGAGGACCTACAGTTTAACGTGGAATCCGAACCACGGTGGTAGCCTGGCAGTCCCCACATTCACAAGTTGTGATTAACACACGTCTTATCAGAGGTGAAGGCAGGATTTGGCAATCAGATAAATCTATGCCAGGACCGAGGATTGAGCCCCAGACCTCTAGCACAGAAGTGCGACACCTTACCCCAAGACCACCAGATCACCCTCAAGCTAATGTTGGTATCGTCATCTTAAGTCAACAACCTGAAGATTGGTTCGATATGGTTTCTATTCATCCGTAGCTGGGCATGCACTCAGACCTTCGTCTGGTTAGTGCTGCCTACACCATCTGGCAAATATCCCACGTATTAAGTGAGTTTATAAAAGGTGGTTGTTCCCCTTTGTATCCCACATTGAACTTAAATGGAGATAGCGTAAAAGGGCCTACCAATTTTACCAGGAAATGTATTTTCACATAACTTCCATGGTTCTTTTACATGCCATAATCGACATGGGACCGACGGATTTACTTCCCCTCCGAAGGATTTTTATAGTTCAATAAAAAATCCGTCGACCTTGTCTGGGTTTGAACCCACGAAAATTGGGTCTAGAGACGAGCACATTACACGAAGACCCCAGAGGTCGACTAATACAGGTGTATTTCCTATTAATTTTAAGTTACTTATCCCTAACCCATTAGTGTAAATATGCGGCTACCATCATGCTATCTGCAACTTTCTCTCTTGATATATTATAAATACATCTAAATAACACTAATAATATAATATATTTTTATTAATTTTGCTCGTAGAATGGTATGTTTGTATTTTATAAAAGGCCCTTTCTACAAAAATTAGAAGATAGCAAGCTCACAAACACATCGATTGCAGCCAAATGAATATTAAATAATTATCAAAAAGTGATTGTCATTATTCCACAAATAGTGTTAATCTGTTATACTTTACCATATATTGTATAGTTTATAAAAATCCATAATGTTCAATTTGTAATCAAACTACACTCAATATAATTTGTTGATGGAACTGCAGGTCTTATGAAGAAAAGCTTTATCTCACTTAACTGTTGCCAAATCTCCCCGCTCTCAGTTTTGTCGGAAGGTGGTGGGCTGGGTTTGGAAGAAGTTACTGGCAACCTCGACTAACCAGCGTTGCAAAACTTATCTTATTTTTGAGGGGATATTGACAGCACGAACACAAGAGAATGACAACGTTGTTGACCAACGCGCGCGCATACAAAAACATAACAAAAACATAACCCAAAACATAAAACAAAACATTTACACCATAACCATTAAACCGAATACCATTAAACCCGAAACCATTAAACCCGAAACCATTAAACCCGAAACCATTAAACCCGAAACCATTAAACCCGAAACCATTAAACCAGAAACCATTAAACCCGAAACCATTAAACCCGAAACCATTAAAACCGAAACCATTAAACCGAAACCATTAAACCGAAACCATTAAACCGAAACCATTAAACCAAAACCATTAAACCGAAACCATTAAACCAAAACCATTAAACCAAAACCATTAAACCAAAACCATTAAACCATAACCATTAAACCATAATCATTAAACCATAACCATTAAACCATAACCATTAAACCATAACCATTAAACCATAACCATTAAACCATAACCATTAAACCATAACCATAACCATTAAACCATAACCATTAAACCATAACCATTAAACCATAACCATTAAACCATAACAATTACCATAACAATTACATAACATTTACATAACATTACCATACATTACCTTACATTACCTTACATTACCTAACATTACCTAACATTACCTAACATTACCTAACAATACCTAACAATACATAACAATACATAACAATACATTTCAATACATAACAATACATAACAATACATTTCAATACATTACAATACATAACAATACATAACAATACATAACAATACATAACAATACATTACAATACATTACAATACCATACATATACATACATACATACATATACATACATATACATACATATTACATACATATACATACATATACATACATATACATACATATACATACATATACATACATACATACATACATACATACATACATACAGTAGCCCTATGGCTTCTTTGGTTCTGACTGACAGCTCACAGCTGACAGATG
This sequence comes from Timema douglasi, assembly GCA_901482245.1. Classification (NCBI taxonomy): domain Eukaryota; kingdom Metazoa; phylum Arthropoda; class Insecta; order Phasmatodea; family Timematidae; genus Timema; species Timema douglasi. The sequence goes on along the minus strand of CABEEJ010002315.1, from coordinate 40,928 downwards.
ACGGCTTTGAAAAGTTACCAGACCAAATTATGTATCCCTACGCCGAACCATATTATCTACAAATAAACCTGTGTTTATCAGCTGTCACTTCTGACAATCATAATTTAGGTATATACCTAAATGTTGACTGTCAGAAGCCAGCTGTGATCAGTCAGCACCAAAGAAGCTATGGAGCTACTGTACATAAATACAAAAAATGTGTAAAATATATTATAGGGCTTTTAACGCTAAACTGTTTTTGGATAGAATCCAAATAATTCGATAATTAAAACCTTATTGATATATTTTCTAGAATACTTCTTTGCTAACGTAACGTAGCGTAGAGAGTCATCATCTCGCTTCATTACGTCGTGATTTTTTTTTATTTATTCTGATAAATAAAAGTAAAAAATAAAGTTTTGAAAAATTCCATAGTAATAAATTAACTCTTTCAGCTTAACTGAACCCATCGTATATCAAAACCAAGTTCATGTTTGTCACTTCTCCTATGCTCTCATAAAATATTGCTCTCTTTAAAAAAAAAAAAAAAGATAAAAAATATGTGTATCGTGGAGACGAAAAGATATTATTGAATTTTATTTTTGAGAACATGAGCGAGTAATGGCCGTATGTATAAAATTAACTTCTGGCTTTTCAGAAATAAAACATTTCTTTAGTCGAGTTGCATCATTTCCACTCATAACTCGGTACTATTATGGAAACGATCCGAAGAGGGGGGGAAATATGTGGTTTAGGGGGGTGAGGGGTGGTGGTGTAAGAGTCAAAAGGGGGATTGATAGTGGGAAGTGAGATGATAGCTCCACTGACTTGAGTTATGTAGTAGCACAAACAAATTAGTTGTCCGCAACCTTCTAGGATCGAAATGTTCTTTCTACCTTTCGGCTGTCGAATAAGGTAGGGAAGGGGGGTGGTAGGAGGGAGGGGGGCACTTTGCCAACATTTTAAACTCTTTCCCCCTGTGTTTCCCTTTTATTTGACTCTTTATTCCTCTTTTTTTATTTTTCTGTCTGAATCTTTCTGTGACTCCACTCAGCATTGTAAGAAGCCTCAGGCAAGACACTTAACAAATGGACCGATGAAGGGGTGAGGGGGTTATAGTGGGATGGTGAGAGAAGGGGGGCTGGGGAAAGATGGGTGGTTTATGGACCATTTTCTGTTTTCTCTTCCGCATCATACCCCTCTTTCCGGTCTTTTAAGTTTACACTTAATAATATCGGGCTCACGGGAACTTAAAAAGTAGTCATAACCGTTCCTTACAGTCAACGCTTTTGTTTTTATCTTTCAAAAATATATGTAGGACTATGTATTTTAACTTTCTAGCTACCTCTGGGAGAGAGGAAGTATTATGATAGCAAAAAAAAAAAATCGACTTGAAGATTTTTATGAATGTTGACGAGTCTTGACCTACTGAACTCGAAAAAGTGGTATTCTCGATGCCGTCTGTTTGGCTACTGTACCTCTGTATGTCTGTACCTTTGTTTGTCTGTCTGTCTGTCTGTCTGTCTGTATCATGGCCTAGAGCTGAAACCATTTTACTGACCGGGCTGAAACTTGGTATCCAGACACTTCATAAGGTTCCCCAGAGGCATTTTTTTGGAATTAGCTATCCTGCCCTAAAATTAAGGGTAGTTTATTTAATGGCCAAAATAGAAAACTTTTTTGTTTTTGCAAAATCGCTTCTGTCTTAATTAGAATTAGAGTCTAGTCACTGTTTAACATAAAAAATATAATTACGAGTCTTATTTCTTCATGAAAATGAATTTCAGAGTACTTTACATTAGCGGAAATTTACCATTTTTATCACATCATTACCATTCCTTGTGATAAGAAATAGAAATAGCTTACTAACGCAAATTTGTTGCATTATTAAAGTTATTAAACATTTATTTTAAATATAATTTTATTATATCAGTATTTTCCTGGTCATAAACAAATATTTAAAAAACTCTTTGTAAAATAGGTGTATTAAATTAGGAGACCTGGTGGTCTTGGTGTAAGGTGTCAGACTTCTGTGCTGACGGCCGGGGTTCAATCCTAGGTCCCGGCACAAATTTATCTGATTACCAAACCCTTCCTTCACCTCTGACAAGACATCTTGTGAATATGTGGAATGCCAGGCCTTCATCGTGGTTTGGATCCCACGTTAAACGGTAGGTCCTCCATTTCATCTCACAATCACCCTACCATTACACATTAGCGTAAGTGCGTATAATCCGAATGGGTAGTAAGACGCGGCGCTAATAATAATGTATTAAATTGCACAGAACAAATTATATGTTTCTGTTACGGTGTCTATTATTTCCTGTATTTTCTTTGGGTTTATTTTCTCACTATCTTTTTATAGCCATGTTTATTATTCCTCTTCATATATCTTACGAACTATAAGTTAATTAAAGAAAGGAGAAATATATTAGCGGTGTACCGTACCATTTAATTCCATTTCACCGAGTCTTACTACCCGGCCGGGCTATCCGTATTTAACTACGATAATAGATTAGGGATGAAGGAGATAAAATTTAAGGATGACGTAGCCACATCTACGTTGAGAAAGAATGAGTAAACCAATGAGAAAATACTACCTTCAATTAAACTCAGCCAGTATTCGAATCCTGACCTCCTCGTCACCAGCAAACCAGATTCTATGAACTTGACGTTTAATCCGCGTGTCCCCACCACACCCCAAACCAACTACAAGTCTAAATTTTGATCAACATGTAGACATGTAAGTTTGTATCCTAAGAAGAAAGGGAACATTCTGAGGGTTTCATGGCCTTGAATAAAAACTAGTATGAAAGATACAGGTGATTAAAGTGATTAATATGGCAGAAAATTACTGTCCTTTCATTTCCCCCTTTTTTCAGTTTCTGTCCTTTTCGTTTCATCTCACTTCTGTTGAAATTTATTAAGAAAATGGCCGTGCTCATGGTGGACGCGTCAGCCTCGTCTGAAAGATGTTTCTGTATTAAGTGAAAATATTTGTTGGATATAAAGGGAGTTGAACGAAAAGTGAGATGAAAAATATGATCTTGGTGATAGAAAAAAAAAATGGGGACGGGAATAGAACTTATATAGGGGACAGTGCCAGTTTTTTTTTTTTAAGGAATGGGTAAATATGAAATGTCATAAATTAAAGGGAAATAGAGATAATGGCATGTTTGCTCTTACCATTCCTCCTCCCCCCTGTCACCCTCTCCCATTCTTCTAACAACTTTACTCTCAATATTTATACATCATCCGAGGTTAAAATTGGAACCAGTCACTATTTCTTAGTTTCAAAGGCTTTCAAGTGGTTATAGAACTAGAAACTCTTTAATACACTTGACTCATTCATAGGCTGTTAGTATCTTTTATAAACAATTAATCCATAATACAACGAATGTAGAAAATAATAATAAATTGTTGTAGTTGTGTATCTTCACTTTGGTGTGATGAAAATAATATTTATTCAAGTATAAAAATGAGATTTAAACAATTTGAACTGACAGATACATCTGTCCCTTTAGATTATTCTTTACAGTGGGGGAAGGGGAAAGGAGGGGATGAGGAGGAGGGGGGGAACTAATGACTTCAAAACATAATCATGGAAGGTTCGGTGATGGCATGATGGGCGTCCACAGAAATTTTTCCAGGAAATGGGGGGGAGGGGAGAGTGGGGTGTCAAAATATAGTCCTACCCTCCCCCCACACATACGCACGTATCGTTCGTTTTCTCTGTTCTCAGACGAGAAGATTATGATGAAATTTCGACAATTGTTTAAAATTAAGTGAGAGGTTTCATTCGGAAATGCGTCTAGTGGATGTGGGTGATATTATACCACGATTGTAACTCTGATAGTTGTTAAATATTGGTAGAAAAATTTTTTGTAAGGCAAATTAGAAGATTAAAAAATACTAACAATGTTTTCTTTTTATGGAAAACATAATTCCAGGGGTGGCGGCAAGTGTCCCCTCTTGCCTGGTACTGCGAGCGCTCCAGGTTAGTCAATTCCTTGGTTCGATCCCGTATGTTGAGAAAGACGAAGCTAATATTTGTCAAAATATGCAGATGCTTACATTTTTGCTGTCAGCAGAACTTTGCATTCTTTTAAAAAAAAATGGTAATCGGGTCTATTTGTGAGTCATATACCTATTTAGACATGTATATTTTATTTGTAAATAAAATATATTAAAAAAAACACATGTAGCCAACACCAGTGGGAAAAAAGTTTGAGGTATCATTTTTGTAATGTCTGGTTCACCAGTGATGATGAGATCTTAGTCCGAATACAAACCGGATTCTCTAGGATATTAATATTTTAGATTTTAAAATATTAATAACTATAAAATCTAAATAATTGATATTTTCCCCTAATTTGATAAAAACTTTAAACATTCAGAAAAAGCTTACAAATGCTTAAGGGAGTTAAGTAAAATAATTAAATCCTATCTAAGAGTATTACTTTGATAGTTGTGCACATTATTGCACCAAGCCCCTTCATCTGTCTTTTAGTTTTCACACCTATTATCCCTTCCTACTCATTCACTGGAAATAATGGCCAATATATTACCAGCCAAGTAAATATAATTCTTCTAATAATGATACAACTAATTTAATTGGAAGGTGGTCAATTTATTTTTCAAAATATTTTATATATAATTTTCAAATTATATAATATAATCCAAACCAGGGGGCACAACTGGTCGATCACGATCAAGAACAAACGATCTCATGGCGAATTTAATTCGATCGTGTAAGAAAAAACTACATTGTCATTAAAAATCGAGCTTTTATTCTTTTAAACTCGCAAATACATCAAGCAACTTTTAATAATATTTGGGTGACCTGGCGGTCTAGGGGTAAGGTGTCAGACTTCTATGCTGGCGGTCGGGGTTCAATCCTCGGTCCCGGCACAGATTTATCTGATTACCGAACCCTTCCTTCACCTCTGACAAGACATCTTGCGAATGTGGGGAAAGCCAGGCCTCCACCGTGGTTCGGATTCCACGTTAAACTGCAGGTCCTCCATTTCATCTCACAATCACCCTACCATTACACATTAGCGTTAGTGCGTATAACCCGAACGGGTAGTAAGACGCGGTGCTAATAATAATAATAATAATAATAATAATAATAATAATAATAATAATACTTGAATGTGACCAAAATTAGCTTTGTCGATCATAATCGATAATGTTATAAAACTTTTTTTTTTAGATTGTACCTCTTGGTCAGGACTAAAAGTTTAATATACCCACATGATAAAATTTCCCCAAATTACAGGTCAAATGAAAAAGGTTAAGTAATCAAAGGAGAAAATTTTCCTCGGTCACGTTTAAAATTCCCCGCCACGCTTGGTTCTCTGGTCATTTTACCAATTTTCTCCCTTGGGAGCTGCTCACGTATCTCTGAGGGTACGCGTACCACAGTTTGAGAGCAATTTTTATGAGAGATTTAAATGGTATAATATGAAAATCTACATTTTATTATATTTTTTTCTATTAGGGTGGTCAGATAAGTATTTGAGGAAAGCTTAAATTTAAGGAATAATTATAAGATGACCCACTTAGGTGGCCACGTGGTCTTACGCGCTACTCTCGAAGTAGACTAGACTGCTGATGACGGGGAGATCCGAGATTCGAATCTCTGTCAGGTGTATTGAGACGGGTTTTACCAGAATGGTTCTCCACTCTCCCTCCATGCAAATGTGGGTACACTTCATCTAAATACAACCTTCATAATCCCTAAAACCGATAGAGTAATTAGTATATAATCGTATAACCCAAACGGGTAGTAAGACGCGGTGATAAAAAAAAGGGATTATAAAGAATATGGACCAAAACATTAATTAAAAAAATCGTAGATTGGAGAAACGGAGGGCGATCGCGGAGCCTGTGATATGTTTAACGACTTTGGGAGATTTCGAAGCTATTTTGTGGGTTGCATCTTAACTAGACGCACCTAAGCAGTCCAAGCATTAACACACTTAGACGCCATGTATGAAATAGAAAGAGAGGGAAGGAAATGAGAAGTTTACCCTGAGAGGGCTCTTGTTTATGTGCTGATAACATTTTCCCTCTTCCTTTGACGAGTTTACTGCCACTTTAATATATGCTCCCTGAAAACATTGACTTACTTTTTAATTACACCTTTTTCTTGTTTCCTATTCTGGATAGATATTTGCTACCACGGACCTTTTTAATCTACATCCTGGCAGGAAGACTCCTGCAGGACATTTTCGTGACCAAGACAAATAGCCTCAGTTGCAGAGGATTTATAAAAAAAATCTATTTCAAGATAAAAAAAAAAAATTCCCTGACACTGTAGGAATATTTTTAGAATTATTTAAGAATGTATGGTTTTTGTTTCAACGTTATATCTTTATAACTCGCTGAGTAAAACGTAAATTCACTAACATGTGAAATCCTATCTTGACCGGCCGTGACGTCACAGGTAGGTGACGTCATTAAGTCAATAGGGGCCCAAAATGGTTGTCTACCCTTAATTTAGAGTGTGTATTTGGTATATTGTAAAGTCCTAAGCTACGATTAACTTTAACATCAAAATTAACTTAGGTTTACCTATCATCGGGCAAATATTCTTCCATTAAAAAAAAATTATAAATACTAAAATTAACCATCCTCATGTGAGCCATATTATCCCGTATGCCAGCTCACAAGCCGATTTGTGGCCACCCATAATATATACATTGTGTAAACATTTTAAATTCTACTTAGCCTTTTTTTTTCAAGATAGATAGTCTGTTCAACATTCTTTTATTATTATTTTTCGCTACATCAATCAAGTTTAAGACTGCTTATTCTAAATCATAAAATGTTTATTAAGTGGTTTGTCTTCTTTTCAACTTTAACAATCGTTACTTCATAAACATACACAAAAACACATTCATCATATTTCTGGCAATGTCTTGCAACATTTTTTTTAAAATTTAATGAATGGGGTTATTAGAACAAAAATAACCCCTTCTGCCCCTTCCTACATAGACACCATAAAATGGGGCGCATTAACTACAAGAGCAGCTTACGCTTAGCTGTCGTAAATATTTCTTCTCCTCTAACCACGCCTCGTCATCCTTCCGGCTTATTTTAGACGACACTCGCTTAAATACAGCTCAACATGAATATCTTTACCCATAAAACACGAAATCTATCATCATTAAACTTTCTGAGAAAATTAAAAATGTTTGTATTTTTTTTAAAAACAAACATCCTATATTTAAAAAAAACTACAACTATTTATAGAATTTATTTATTATATTAAAAAAAATTGAAATCATCAAATTTGTTTTTGTTAGACAGTAGTGAATGGCCAACACACCACATATATGATTTATTACGATGACATTAAGAGAAGCAAATAAATCTCGTATATGTCGACTCATCGAAATAAAATGAGGTAGTAAGAAACATGACGACGTTCTTTAATAAAAAATCAAAACTAATATTATGACACTTCCAACGTAATATTTTCTGACACTTCATAAAAAAAAAAGTCACCTTACTTGCCTCTTTGACATCTTACTAGTTTCTTGTGACTTTATTAAAAAAAAAATTACAGGAAATATTTTTCTTCGGTATTCTCATCTGTGTCAAAATTAGTTAGGAAACTGAAGTGTGAACAGTTTTAATATGATGTGGCATAAACAAACATTTCAATGTGTCAACGTTCTTCCTGTGACGCGAAATTAAAAAATCCGTTAAAAAAATGGATAGCAGTCAGAGTTATGAAAAATGAAAGGAAGTGCAATGTTATGAATAATATTATATATGTCATCCCTTCAACCTCGTTCACTGGCATTATATATATATATATATATATATATATATGTGTGTGTGTGTTATAAATGGGTGACCTGGTGGTCTAGGGGTAAGGTGGTCATACTTCTATGCTGGCGGCCGGGCTTCAATCCTCGGTCCCGGCACAGATTTGTCTGATTGCCAAACCCTTCCTTCACCTCTGACAAGACGTGTATTAATCACAACATGTGAATGTAGGGAATGCCAGGCCTTCCCCGTGGTTCGGATCCCACGTTAAACTGTAGGTCCACCATTTCATCTCACATTCACCCTACCATTACACATGAGTGTAAGTGCGTACAGCCCGAACGGGTAGTAAGACGCGGTGCTAATAATAATAATATGTTCTAAGTATTTTCATAATTATATTTCTGACAGTTTAAACCAAAACTCTCTCGTAAAAAAAGTACTTTACATAAATAATAATAATAATAATAATAAAAATAATAGGAGTAATGGATATTTGGGGTGTATTTTACGTGTTAAATAAAATCAAATATTCATTTTTATGGTGAACAAATCATTTCATGCTAATTTATAGATGACCGTTATTAGAAAATTTGAAACATTAAAAAAAATTCTTGAACGGGTATGTTCAAATTTATCATCTGAGGAGGGTTTAACATGACAAATAAGAATATATGTTTGCTTTTCTAAGAAACATTCAGTTGAATGTACCCCTTTTTTTTTGGCTGGGGGAAGGGGGATTTTAATTTTTTTTTAAATAGTTCTAGCAATTTTGTTCAAATTTATCTATGAAAAGTGTTAAAATTACCATTAAAGTAATATGAGTATTTTTTCAAGGAAAACCAATTAAAGGATTATATTTTACC
>CABEEJ010002315.1:4502-32280 GCA_901482245.1 Timema douglasi | reverse complement strand
CCCCCCCCCCAAACTACAATATACTAGGATTTTTAGAAAATAATGTACGTTCGTTTCATATTGTTCATAAAAAATCTATTCTAGAAAAATAAAAATAACCACTAATTTTGATAAAATAATTTAAACTAATAGATATAAGTATTTTATTTCTTCAAATGTTGAAATGTCTCTGGACGAGACATTATTGAATTAGTGTATTCAGGATAAAGTGAGGTGTTGAAAATCTTGTAGTTTAACAGGATAAGAAAAGGGTGTTGAAGATCGGGGAGGGTTGTGGACGAAAGAGAGAGAGAGAGAGATAGAGGGTTGTGAAAAAGGAGGAAGGGGTGTTAAGAGAAACGCGACGCACGAAGAAAGCCATACGATGCCCCTGTCTTGTGAGTCATTTCACTACGATCTCAACTTCATCTTAGAGAAGGAATGCCGTGAAAATTTGAATTGCTCTAGTATTCACCCCGCTACCCCTACCCCCCACCTCCACTCTTTCACACATACCATGTACCACAAGCGAAAGGAAAGGAAAAGGCTTCATGGGTGGTAAAAAAAAAAAAGGTGGTAGGGTACGGAGCGTCTTCTCCACTTTCTTCAAGAATGGAATAAGAAGAGAAAAGAGAATGCTAGATGAGAAGGAATGAAAGTAATCTGAACTTCTGTAAAGGAACGCAAAATCTGAGAGCAGTCTGCGGATAGATCTTAAGTGCACTTGGAAAACATAAGGTGCTAACAGGAAGTTAAGGTTCTAGTTTTACACGCCAAAGGGGGTGACTAGTGAAGCTAATAGTTTTATCAAACTCTACTTTTGATAAATACTCGTTTTATGTAGACAAAAGAGAATATGGTGCTGTGTCACAGAGTAAAAACTTTTACTTTATTATATTACTACTACTACAATAGGACATTAGGAAATTGAAAGTTCATTACCTCACTCCCAAAAGTACGCCACCTATCCCCTCTCTTGACCTAGTTATATCCAGTCTATCTCATTACAACAGATATCAGTAATAACCCTACCCTACACCCTATCCTAGGGTGAAATGGTCGGTGACCTGGTGGTCTAAGAGTAAGGTGTCGGATCTTCTGTGCTGGGGTCCGGGGTTCAATCCTCGGTCCCGGCATATATTTATCTGATTACCAAACCCTTCCTTCACCTCTGACAAGACGTGTATTAATCACAGTTTGTGAATGTGTGGAATGCCAGGCCTCCACCGTAGTTCGGATCCTCCATTTCATCTCACAATCACCCTACCACTACACATTAGCGTGAGTGCGTATAACCCGAACGGGTAGTAAGACGCGGTGCTAATAATAATGATAATAGAGTGGAATGATACAAGAGACTAAATTTATATTCTGTGGAACGTCATCCGAAGTGATTACCTTACTCAGTAATGATCGTCTGTAGACACGATCACTTACCCCGGGACCACCAGATGTCATATGACGTATAAAAAAGGGAGGTAGCACAGGTACACATAGCCGGAGATTGAAAAAATAAATAGTCATATCAAGATAAAGTAGTGTGCTCGGGAAAATTGTCGACCTCATGATTATGTGGAATCTTTATACGTGCTAGGTGTGTCTGAACCCATGTCCCTAATAATAGATCTGTGATAGTTTGAAGGATTCAATTCAGACTTGATGTCTAGTTGTTATAGGGCGATAGCTTGGGATTAAAAAAATATTTTGACTCTAGCCCCTCAAACTAAGCGTAGTTTACTGATGTGAGATATTTTTAATAAACATATTTTTTTATAATGGCTCCAACGATATTGTTTTAAAATGGATATTTATGGATTGTTTGAGTTCTCAAATAATAATGTATATTTGGTTTTTGGGGTAAAATTTTGATAAACAGTAGCTTAATGATGAGCGATTTTTGAAAATTTGAAATATTTTAAAAATGGCTCCAACAATTTTGTTTAAACTGTATATTTGTAGAGTGTTTTACAAGCTAAATAAAACTATACTTGGTTTTTGTGGAAAATTCGTTTAAGGTTTGTATACTAATTACTTTTTATTTAATTTGAATATTTTAAAATTTGGTGCTAGCGATTTTGCTAAAAATTGGTATCTGTTACATTTTAAACTTTTACGACTGGTTCACAATGAAAGCTAAGCTAAGCCTTGCTTTGCTAACTGTTAAGAAAAATCGGGGACCATATATTTAAATGTGTTGGTTAACAAAGAAAGCAAGCTAATATATGTCTTGCCACGCCGCGCTGTTTTTACCCGATTGCTGGCCGGAAAATTTGTCCATCTCCCATCTTGAGTCATATTACGTTGCGCATGCGCATAACGCAGCTTGGTCTCCGTGTTGAACAAACGTAGTGCTGGTTTGGTGAAAATAGCTAAATAAATTTTGAAGTATTGTTTTCAGTTTGTTTCACCTGTATTTAAGTAATATTCTATTTGGGTTTTATATTTAATAAGTGTTTTTATATGTCAATGGAACCGGTAATTGAACAAGTCAGACCTCCCCATCCTATATTTTTTTTCCTCTTCCAAAACAACCGCTACTAGCAGTATCTCCTCTTACTCAGTACTATCATCTGAGATCAAACAAGACATTTTGGAGAACGCCATAACTTCACTGGAGCAGACCAGAAAGAAACTACAGTGAATTTAGGAAAGAAAAGAGGAAACATAGCTTAGTGTGAACTAGCCTCTAGAAGAGCAAATCTTAGCTCAGCTTTCAGTTTGAACCAACCTGAAGATCCTACGTGATTGTTTGGCAACATTTAATGATTGTTTTTAGTTGTTTTCAAAGAAGTTCAACAACTTGCACGATCCTAATCCATCTCGCACGTGAATCATACCACGACGCAGAGACTCAAAATATTTTGGCCGAGCCCTTGTCTGCGTGTCGCATTGCGCCCGCCGTGTCTTCTGTTGTTTATTGTCTCACGCACCACACCAGGGGGGAGAGGGGGGGAGAGGGAGGAAGGCAGCTGGTTATTTTTGTAACGGCTAGTACTGTTCAGTTCACCGTATGTTTCTATATGCCTGTCTCCTCCATCTTACCCAGCTTGGCTTTACAACTCTGCGGTCTCTGCTCTTAATTATCCTATCGCTATGAACATCTTCCCTTCCTCCAACCTCCCCCCCCCCCTCTTACCCTGCCGAAACATCCACCTTCTCCTCTTCCCTCCCCCCTTCTAGCCAAGCGCCACAACGCACCGCGTCGAGACGCTTCGACCCCTTGCATCTATTCTTCTTCCTCATCCTCCTCTTGGAATGACAAAAGTTAGCTGTAGTTTAAGTTTCTCTCGTCTTTTAAGACGGGTCTTTTTGGTCTCCAGGGACCAGAAATTAACCACGTCTTCATCAGTCTTCCCTTTTAGACGTGTTTTGTCTTGACTTTCTAGATTCTGAGACCTGACTATAGTGGCGTCGGCATCTTTGGTAGTAATCTACAAAATCCTTCTACAGTGGTCGCATAGTCTAGCACGTCACTTTCGTGTTGGAATGGATTAGTAGTAACGGGGATATCTGAGTTAGAATCCTGGCCGGTCTTAAAAAGTTTTTCCACTTTCCCTCCATGCAAATTCGGGTACATTTCCTACAAATTGTTTACCTTCCTAATCCCTATTCCATTTTCTTAATGGATATAAAGTCCGAACGGGTACTAAATGTGGTGGACAAAATTAATTTAATAACTTAATGTTAATGTAACCAGGATTCAAATAAGGTATTATCTGCTTCTGTGGCTGCGTGGTCTAACGCGCTAATCTCACACTAGACTAGACTGCCGATGACGGGGAGATCATGGTTTGATTCCATTCGGGTCTACTGAGGGTGGTTTTTCCTGAATAGTTTCCCACTTTTTCTCTTCACGCAAATTCAGGTACGCTTCCTCTAAATTCAACCTTTCTCATTCTTAAACCATTAGAGTAATTAGTAAATAAGCGTATAGCCCGAATAAGTAGTAGGACACGGTGCTAAAAAAAATTATTCTAAACGTTCAGATTAGTGGAAAGGCTAGTTTTCACCCATGGCGATGGCAAAAAAGTTCAAGGGGATAGGGTCACAAAAAACTTGTTGCAATTTAAGGAAAATTATTATTATTAGCACCGCGTCTTACTACCCGTTCGGGTTATACGCACTTACGCTAATGTGTAATGGTAGGGTGATTGTGAGATGAAATGGAGGACCTAGAGTTTAACGTGGAATCCGGACCACGGTTAAGGCCTGGCATTCCCCAAATTCACAAGGTGTCTTGTCAGAGGTGAGGGAAGGGTTTAGTAATAAGATAAATCTGTGCCGGGACCGAGGATTGAACCCCGGCCCCCAGCACAGAAGTCTGACACCTTACCCCTAGACCGCCAGGTCACCTGTTTAAGGGAAAGTTGACGTTTCAATTTTATCCGAGATGTTTTTTCTCCACACATGATTTTCACTATAGTTTTCGAAATTTACCCTTAATACTAACGCGGGTACATTCCCTATATAGCTTACCTCCTCATTCTCTCATCCCTGTAAACATATAAAACTATTTATAGTCTTTGCGTTAAATTATTAACTAGGAAATACATAATAGTTTTAATAGATACTTTTGTTTGTTTAACTCTATAGAGTTATTACAATTTTGTAAATTGTGAAACTAGGTCTTTATTAATTTGAAACCAATCAATTAAATATCAACCTTTGAAAATAAGTATTTAATTTATCACACTGAGAAAAAAACCCTCATTTTGTTCAACCTTTTTCTTTAATTTCTTTTTCCTAATTAATTCCTTCAAAATATTTTTCCATTAAATTATTTTAATCTTAAAGAAAATCATCTCAAAGTGAAAACATCCACTTGAGTGCGTCGTCTTTAAAATGGGAACATTTCCATTTTCTTGGGTGAAATTACATTTCTCTGTCAAGCAGAAAATGAATCAGCTAAAATAAGTTTATGGAAATGTTGAGTCGGAAAATTCCCCCAAAGAATGGAATGACACGTAAATTTCTTTTCATAACAGCAGGCGAAATAATGTCTTACATTTATCCGTAGGAATTACAAAAGTCGTAGTTAGAATATAAAGAGACGAATTAATAAAAGGAATTCTAATAAGTTACCTCCTTTCTTTTAACTAATTTCCTCTAATATCTAAAATGAGTTTTTTAGCCTTTCTTTTTCTATGGATGATTAAATTTTAAATTTGGAAGATTTTACTTAAAGTTGTTCGATTTCTAGAATAGGAATTAAATACGAATTTAAAACTACCAACTTAAATCTACAATTCCCAACATAATCGACTAACTTTTTGAGGACATTATTGTAAATACTATTTTTTTAAAGAAAATAAGATGGCTAACACAGAGTTATAAACACAAGATTATATAATTATTCGACTTACAAACGAAACTAATATGGTATAACCTATCGTAAACATCTTAAAATAGCTTAAAGAACTGAATACCTTCACATACATAATGACTTGAATGTTAATCTGTACTAATATTATAAAGAGGAAAGATTTGATTTTTTGTGTTTTTGTTTGTACTGGATAAACTCGAAAACTACTGGACCTATTTGAAAAATTCTTTCACCAATATAAAGCTACATTAACAGCGAGTAACATAGGCTATATTTTATTTTGAAAATTTAATTTATTCCTCATAAAAATGTCGATAGTTACTCATATTTTATGGTAGAGTCTATGATGATTCTTCAATATGTGTGTTGAAAATAATNGGGGGAAGGGTCTAGTGATAAATAAATTTAGGTACATAGACTCGACTTTGGTTTCTTAAGTGGCCACAGTGGTTATAATATGTAGGTCTATGTACAGGATGCTCTTAAAGTGCGGCAGAAGGGAGCGCGAGTAATTTTACAGTTTTCATAACATTACATTTTTTTGGCCAAAATAAATCAAATATTTCTCCAGTAGCAACATAGAGTTTAGTTTTCCGCGCATGCTAATATCAACAAATCTTGAATATCTGTCAAGGGTGTCCTGGAATGTTGTCAAAACTTTTTAAATAAAGAGAAAATGTTTTGACAACATTCCAGGACACCTTTGACAGATATTCAAGATTTGTTGATATTAGCATGTGCTGAAAACTAAACTCTATGTTGCTACTGGAGAAATATTTGATTAATTTTTGCCAACAAATTTAAATTCCATAAAAACTGAAAAATACTTCCATTCTCTTCTGCCGCACCTTAAATTCATAGCCAAAACTGCACATATAGCTCATTTGAACAAAAAATTATACAAAATCTCTATACACTTACATCCAGAAACTATGGTAATAACATTATATTGTGTTCAACGTTACGACATACGGCGCTGGGAGAGCAAAGTGGTGCAAGCATGCTTTTATAACAGATCACATAAAATTAGGCACGTGGCACGGCACAAGTAATAATGACAAGCAAGCTGTGATATAGGACCGTTAATGATGACCCTTAGATCGGACTCGCATTTCTAGATGGACTGTTGGGTTGTTTACTATTAATTGTGGTATGTTCTGCTGCCGTGCTTAAAGATGTCGAGTTGTGTAGGCCATGCACCTAACTCCTATGCAACCTGTAGTAAACGCATGCTTGAAAAGCTTTGCTCTCCCAGCACTGTACGCCAAAACTTTGGACACAATTTAATGGTATTAGCATAATTTTCCGGATGTAAGTGTACAGGGATTTTGTATTACCTTTGGTTCAAACAAGCTATATGTGCAGTTCGGGCGTTGAGTTTTCAAACACTCTGTGCACTCTGTATATGAAACACATGATTATATATATATTTATATATATATATATACATATACACATATGAGAATGCATACCTTATAGACAATTAAAACAAACACACACATCATTATACCAAATAAAAATGATAAATTAGACAGTGAAACTCAACTGATTTGCTCATCTATGACCCGGGACGTTAATTAATAGTGTTCGTATCCCAGATGGGATGTACAGAGGGTGGTTTCAGACATTTTTGTTCCCTCTTAAGTTTTTCATACTTATTCCCAAGTACATAGTAGTGGTTTCAAGAAAGTAACAACAATAAATATGTCGATGGGGGAAAGGAAGTTACGAGGAAATTTAATTTAAAAGCACGTGTTCTGAATGATAGGAATGGGGTTGAAAGGGGGGATTTGGGGGGCAAGCAGTGACTCAACACTACTAAGATCTCACCAATGGTATAAGACCTACCTAAAAATCAAATTTGGTATTTTATTATCAATAAACATTTTTATTTTATCATGAATATTTATTTTAGTGCTGCATCTGTACAGGCTATAAGAATATGCACAAATTACGCTAATGAGTTAGTGACGAGGAATGTTCAAATGTATAGTAAATGTACCCGCATTTTCGTGGAAGAAAACTAGAAAACAATTTTGGAAAACCATCCTCAATACACCCGACATAGGCATTCAAGTCAAACACAAAAGTGAAACCTTAGACCATGCGGACAGTAAAGCAGTCTATTATTATAACTTTTCATTTCTAGAACCCCCATTTTTGGTACTTCGCATTGACACAGAAGGAACTATGCACACACTGAAAATCCGGGTAAATTATTGTAGGTTTCGTGTCGTCCAAACCGGCCCTAAGGTGCTTACCACTAACACCAATGTGTTAGTCTAACTACTCATGACCTGCTTCGCTGACCGCATGGTCTAACGCGCTACTATCGCAGTAGACTAGACTGCCGATGACGGGGAGATCGAGGTCCGAATCTCGGTAGAGTGTAATGAAGAGTTTTCCTCAAAATGGTTTTCCCCTATCCCTCCACGAAAATGCTGATACACTTACTCAAAATATAGCCTTCCTAATCCATGAAAACATTAGCATAATTAGCACATAAGAGTGTAAACCAAACGGGTAGTAAGACATGGTGTGTAAAAAAAAAAACTACACCTGATTTAGTAACGGTATTAGAACATGTTTTATGGATAGTTTCTGTTCTAAGCTTTTATTTAAAAGTAAAACCCGACCTTAAATTTGTCTATTTCATATCATATTTATCATATTTAGAATTAGTTAAAACTATACAACCTCAAATGATGTTCATTCAACAAAAATTTGATTATTTAGATGATATTCAATTTATTAAATTCGTTAATATAGGCCTTTATTCAATATTAAACGTAAACCTTTCAAATTTTTAAGTATCCTTCTAAAAAATAAGTTTTCATTTATCTAGTAAATTAGCAGAAGATTAATTTTCCAGTCACCCTTCAAAATCGTCCAAGTAGACCTATTTCAAATATTACTAATGTATGGTATTGATGGAACTTCTGATGAGCCCTGGGATCGGTTCACTTGATAAAAGAATTTTGTTTATAATCAAGGAAATATTTTTTTTGTAAAGAGTCATTTCACATCCTGGTGAGGTAAACTAAAGATGGTGCACTAATAATTATAATTATAAACAGAGTGAATTACTAATCAACTTTATCCGCAAAATCTATGGGATTTGGAACTTGAAAGTTCATTGGCGTAGTTACAAAAGTACTCCACCTATCCCTAACTTGAGCTAGCTCTATCCAGTCCACCTCATTACACCCTATTCCTATCTTGAGCTAATTCTATCTAGTCCACCTCATTACATCCTATTCCTATCTTGAGCTAGTTCTATCCAGTCCAAATCATTACACCCTATTCCTATTTTATGCTAGTTCTATCCAGGCCACCTCATTACACCCTATTACTATCTTATGATAGTTCTATCCAGTCTACCTCATTACACCATATCCCTATCTTGAGCTAGTTCTATCCAGTCCAACTCATTACACCCTATTATTATCTTGAGCTAGTTCTATCCAGTCCACCTCATTACACCCTATTCCTATCTTATGCTAGTTCTATCTAGTCCACCTCATTACACCCTATTCCTATCTTGAGCTAGTTCTATCCAGTCCACCTCATTACATCCTATTGCTATCGTGAGCTAGTTCTATCCAGTCCACCTCATTACAGCCTATTCCTATCTTATGATAGTTCTATCCAGTCCACCTCATAACACCCTATTCCTATCTTATGCTATCTCTATCCAGTCCACCTCATTACACCTTATTCCTATCTTAAGCTAGTTCTATCCAGTCCACCTCATACCACCCTATACCTACCTTGAGCTAGTTCTACCCAGTCCACCTCATTACACCCTATCCCTACCTTGAGTTAGCTCTATCCAGTCCACCTCATTAAACCCTATCCCTATCTTGAGCTAGTTCTATCCAGTCCACCTCATTACACCCTATCCCTATCTTATGCTAGTTCTATCCAGTCTACCTTATTACACCCTATCCCTATCTTGAGCTAGTTCTATCCAATCCACCTGATTACACCTTATCCCTATCTTGAGCTAGTTCTATCCAGTCCACCTTCTTATACCCTATCCCTATCTTGAGCTAGTTCTATCCAGTCCACCTTCTTATACCCTATCCCTATCTTGAGCTATTTCTATCCAGTCCACCTTCTTATACCCTATCCCTATCTTGAGCTAGCTCTATCCAGTCCACCTTCTTATACCCTATCCCTATCTTGAACTAGTTCTATCCAGTCCACCTTATTACACCCTATCCCTATCTTGAGCTAGTTCTATCCAGTCCACCTTATTACACCCTATCCCTATCTTGAGCTAGTTCTATCCAGTCCACCTTATTATACCCTATCCCTATCTTGAGCTAGCTCTATCCAGTCCACCTTCTTATACCTTATCCCTATCTTGAGCTAGTTCTATCCAGTCCACCTCATTTCACCCTATCTCTCTCAGGTCTATTCTAATGTTATCCTCCCATCTACGTCTAGATCTTACCAATGGTTTTTCCCATTGTGTTTGCCCATCAGTACCCTGAACACGGTTCTAGATTCTTCCATTCACGTTGTATGTCCTGCCCACCGTAATCTACGAGACTTGATTATCCGAGCAATGTATTGTGATTAGTACAGGCTATGTAACCTCATCCACTTACCAGTAGTCTGATCCTTTTTTTTTTACCCAAATATCTTCCTAAGCCCCTTGTTTTCATAACCCTACATTTGTTCTCGTCATGTAAGATAAGAGACCATGTTTTAAATCCTTAGAGAACAACTGGTAAAACAATTATTGTTTCTTAATGTTCTTAGTTGTATATTCCTTGACAGCAGGTGAGATTATCAACAACTTACTGACCGAGTAATAGCATGCATTTCCCAACTGTATTATTTCCCTAATTTCCAATCTAATATCTTTATTGTAGTTCGAATTTGTTCTTAAATTTTTTAAATTATTAACATTGTCAAGGTTGATAATCTGTAAACATAAAATTAATTACAAATTTTAGATACATTATTGAAATGCGGATGGATAAATATATATTTGTGCCATATCAAAATTGATATGATCTAAAATCTAAGTATTTTGTTATATTATTAATATTTTATACAAACATATAGACATGTAAACTTCTGGTTGATGCTTTTCCAGCTATAACATATTTTAGTATGCGATTAATCTTAAATAAAAATATTATTATTGACTTTTGTTAATGCTAAAATTTTATTCCCCGTTAAAACGTGAATTTTACACAATACTATAACCGGTCCCGTGGTGTAGTGGTCAATGCACCCGGCTACGATTCTAGAGGTACCAGTTACGATTCCCGGCTGGTACCATGGTTCCTTTTTCTCTTCAGGGGAATTATCCCAAGGGTCACCAGGGTTTGGTTTGTTAGTCTTAAGTAAGGTTAAGGCTCATCCCGGCTCCACAACTTTATAATGACTATCATCACATCATCTCATTGCGGGTACAAGGTGTAGACAAGCTCCATAGGTGTACCCTGGGCAATGTTCTGTTAACACAGAGCGACAAATAGTCTACATACAGGCGACCTAATCTGAATGTCTTATACAGTACCTCTCGATCATAAACAAAACATTTAATAATCCATATTATCTTCCTATTTTTACTTCTAATAAGAATTTATTATTATTATTATTATCATCATATTATTATTATTTAGCACCGCGTCTTACTACCCGTTCGGGTTATACGCTTTAAGTACTAATTACGCTAATGGATTAGGAATTGGGAAGGTTGAATTAGAAGAAGTGAACCCGCACTTGCGTGGAGAGGGAGTGTAAAACCATTTAGGAAAAACCACCCCTAGTTCACCCTACCGAGATTCGAACCTCGATCTCCCCGTCCTCGGCAGTCGATCTCAGCACGACAAGCGCGTTAGCCAACTACGCCACCGAGTAATAAGAATTTAAAGAACATTAATGAGATCCCTGCCCTCCAGGTTGATATCAAGGACACTTTCCAGCTCAGCTTGCGTTACCCAATTTAATAAGGTTTTGGTTATCCTTTACTCTCTCAACAACCCAACAAAAGACTAAACCTTTTTTTGGGTGGTGTGGGGGGGAAGAGGGGATGAGGATAAGGTTGCATGTGCGAAAGTTTCGCATGGGCTTATTGGTGCTTCTTTATTAGCCTTACTCCCCTTGATTTAGATAAGCAGGATTTACGGTCTCATAAACACACACATGTTTATTAATACCAGCTTGTGAATGTGTGGAATGCCAGGGCTCCACCGTGGTTCGGATCCCACGTTAAACTGTGGGTTCTCCATTTCATCTCACAATCACCCTACCATTACACATTAGCGTAAGTGCGTATAATCGGAACGGGTAGTAAGACGCGGTGCTAATAATAATAATAATCATAATAATAAATAGATAGATAAACACACACATCCAATTGTACACGACTATAGTTGGGTTTTGGCAGGAAGTAACTTTTAGATTATTATTATATTATTATTAGCACCGCGTCTTACTACCCGTTCGGGTTATACGCACTTACGCTAATGTGTAATGGTAGGGTGATTGTGAGATGAAATGGAGGACCTACAGTTTAACGTGGGATCCGAACCACGGTGGAGGCCTGGCATTCCCCACATTCACAAGTTGTGATTAAATCACGTCTTGTCAGAGGTGAAGGTAAGGTTTGGTAATTAGATAAATCTGCGTAGGGACCGAGGATCGAACCCCGGACTCCCAACACAGAAGCCTGACACCTTACCCCTATACTACCGGGCCACCCAATACGTGAAATTAGATATAGTATTATTATTATTATTATTATTATTATTATTATTATTAGCACCGCGTATTACTACCCGTTCAGGCTACACGCTCATATACTAATTACACTAATGGTTGTAGAAATTAGGAAGGATATATTCATAGAAAGTGTATCAACATCTGCGTGGAGGAGAAGTTTAAAACTTTATAGTAAAAAACATCCTCAGTGTACCAGATTGAGATTTGAACCTTGATCTCCCCGTCATCGGTAGTAAACTCTACTGCGAGAGTAGCGCGTTAGACGATGGGGCCACCGGAGTGGGTTCTATGAAAATTAGTTCGTATAACTACTTCATTTCTATCACCTGGTGGGTAGGTCTAGCCTAAACCTCTATTCTCTCAGTAACTAAATCCCTCTTCGAGTGCTAGACTACATTATTGTAGAGTGGGAAGGAGGGGTGGAGGGGGGTAGAAGAGGGGTAGAAGAGACATTTAGCTGTCACTAACAAAGCTGAATTTACATAAAGGTAACTAACTAACTGTTCTGAAGGGTAGAAAAGGGAGGAAGCGTTGGGTGGGAAGGAGGTGGGGGTAGGATGGGTGCATTATTGACGAGTGGTTTGGTCCTCATGATCGTGTAGTGTAGGGGAAGCCGGGGGTAACAAGGGACCTTGCGCTACTACTGTACACGGTATAGGCGGGCTAGCTGACTGACGGCACTGACGATAGATGGGGCGAGTGAGGCGCGACACGTCATACAGATCTGCCTCCCCCCCCAACCACCCCGCATGTGAAGAGGGGAGCTTGATTGAATCTCCTGAGCGGACGTTTTAGCTCTTTAAAAAAATAGATTTGTGGTGAAGGTGGATATCTAAATGGGGGTGTTAAGGGGTTCACAATTCGGTTTGGAAGCGTGTTAAGTTCGCTTTGCGTAAGATAATTATTATAGGCCAGTTATTTTTTTATTTAGCACCACGTCTTACTACTCGTCTGAATTATACGTACTAATAATTACACTAATGCTTTAATTATGAGAAAGGTTGAGTTTAAAGGAATTTTACCGACATTTAGGTGGAGGGAAAGTATAAAACCGTTAAATAAAAAGTACCCTCAATTCATCCAATGCAATTTAAGATGGTGGGTACGTGGATACGTCAATATGCTATTGTCTGGTATACACCTGATTGAGAGGTAGGGGTTTGAATCTCAGTCAGCTGTAAATAAGCGTATTTTTATAAATGCTTTCCCCCCTCTCTCTTCACTAAAATGCGGGTACATTTAATCCAAACCCCATCTCACTTATACCCCCTCATTGTAGAATATATGCGGATAGCCCGTTTACATATTAATACGTGAATAATAACTTATTTGACTGGACACCTATGAAATAATTATAATAATAATAATAATAATAATTATTATTATTATTATTAGCACCGCGTCTTACTACCCGTTCGGGTTGTACGCACTTACGCTAATGTGTAATGGTAGGGTGATTGTGAGATGAAATGAAGGATCTACAGTTTAACGTGGAATACGAACCACGGTGGAGGCCTGGCATTCCCCACATTCACAATATGTCTTGTCAGAGGTGAAGGAAGGGTCTGGTAATCAGATAAATCTTGGCCGGGACCGAGGATTGAACCCCGGCCGCCAGCAGAGAAGTCTGACACCTTACCCCTAGACCGCCAGGTCACCATCATATATCTGTAAATCAGTCGTCCTATAGCCGAAACCATTTTATCGATCGTGCTAAACCTTAATAGCTAGAGTTTTCATTAGATTATATAATAGGCCCCATGGTGTAGACGTCAGTGCACCTGACTACGAACCCCTGGTTCCCGGGTTCAATCCCCAGCCGGCACCTTGAGAATTGTTGCCGAAAGGGGAATTATACCAACGGTCACCAGCCTTTGGTTAGTTAGGCTTAAATTAGGTTTAAGTGTTCCCACTTTCAACACCCTCATAATCAATATCATCATCATCTAGTCTCATCGGAACATGGAAAGAACCTCCATTGAAAGGATGTACAATTAGTACATTGGGGCGTCCCCTGTGAAACGATTCATTAGTACGGGCTGGTCTTCCCACAAACTGAGCTAAAAATGTAGCCCAGATGCACAGTATTATATTATAATGTTCTATGAAACTAGAATTTTTTTTATATCTAAATTTCCAATCATAAAATATAAGTAAGGGTAGTTTGCTTAGAGCGAAAAGAGTAAAAATCAATATTCTCGATATCAGCTTAAACGATTTTGATTAAAATTCGTATCTAGACACAACTATTTAACATTTTGAACAAAATTGCCTATCTCATTTTCCTGATAAAATAGCTTAGAGATAACTTTTCATTGCAAAGATGTAGGACCATTTAAAAAAACATAGTTTGAAATATATTTTTTATAAAACTAACAAATACCTCTATCTATGATCAAATATATAATATAAGTATATATTTCAATTAGAGGTATGGGAAAATGTGTAGTTAAGAATTGATAGAATAGGCCTTCTCCAGAAAAGTAATTAAATTATAAATTCCAAAATGGAGGCTCGACGAATGGAGGAAGGATATATAAATTTACGAAAAATAATGCAAATAATGAACTGCTTAGTACTTCTTGGCGAGATGTAAAATTGCAACTTTTTATAGTAAGAGATTTAAATACTCTAAAAATTAACGAGCACCAACACCAAAATACCATCGATAAAGAGTATGAATTAGTGTAAGGATTATATAATTAAAAAACGTTATCTTTGACCTAGCCAGTTGACGACAGAACAATTAAAATAAACGTCACCTGTTGACATAGTGCAGTGTGTTGAAACGGTATGGTCTTTGATGAACCGTGATTATTCTGTAACAGTATCTATCCTAGCTCTTTGGTGATATGAGATGCTATTTTTCCCTTATAATGCTACTGTAACAATTTCTACTACATGTTTATGTACTTAGAATGAGTTTTAAGTAAATGTCTCCATTTTTAGGGTAAATGAGAGAGAAAGTTTGTATTGTTGACTGTATCATTAATTTAAATTATTGTATTAATGTTTCCTATTTCAAATTAGTGATTTAGATTTATTTGATTAGACATAAATGTTTAATTTCTTAACAGTTTAAAACGTTTATGTATAAAAATAATAATATCAATGCCTGTATGCCTCTAGGCTCGTATAAAATCTTGACAACAGTAATTATAAATTTCAAAAAATATACAGTATATTTAAATTTTACATAATCTTAATTTAGCTAAAAGTTGCTTGTCTAAGTAAATAAGTAATAAGTATACCAGTAAAAAAAGGTATATATATATATACATACGTTTCGTTCACGGGTATATAATCTCTCTCTCTTTATATATATGATTATATATACCAACCTAAAATTTTAAATCCAAAATAAAATATTAGCATTAGATTGAACATATTTACTAAACTATATACCGATTTTATATCAACTTAATTGTTACATATTTGTGTATCAGATAAAGTAGCTTTCCTTTTATAAACCAAATAAATAAAACTTTCACAAGACCCTCAACAAATACCTCGATTACCGAGACCAAATTCCTCAAAGTTCCTTTGAGCATCGAATACAATAGCTGGTACGTGCAAAACTTCACCCTCAACAGTTGGCAACAGTGCCTTTTGTTTGAAGCAGTAGCATCATGGCGGCGGTCAGAGTGATATTAGCAGACCAAGAAAATGGTTCCCCCCACACCCCAACCCCATGCCGCTTTGCCTCTTTTCTGCTTCTCCCACCATCTTGCGTGCTACTCCCTCGTTGTATTGATCACTAGAGTCCGGTGGTCCAGCATCTTCCACCACCCGCACCCCCCCTCTCTCTTTCTACCCCTTTCCACTCTCCTTTGGATGGTCCATCACTACCAACCTTCCCAACACACACACACAATCAACTTCTCTCATCTTATCTACCTCCCCCTTCTGTTGGTATAGCACTCAAACAGAATCTTTATAGTCTCGTTAAAAATACAAACAAAAGGTTATATAAAAAATATTTCTGTTTATATAACTGTATAAAGTTTAGTAGACAATTGGTTATTATGTTTGGAAATAGCTTATATCTTAAACAGAGATATAAGCATAGTTTAAGACACATATTTCAAGGGTACTCTTTCTTTATGACACTATCCGAACGGAATTACTCAAATGTGATTGGTGTGTTGAGTGATTGAAGTCACAAACTGGTCAGTAACTGGTTGCTACTTATATTTCCCGCACGGTGTTACGCAAGAATTTCAATCAGTTCCGGACTATCTAGCTTGAAAGCACCTTCTTCTGGGCTTCTAGAATATTTACTTTTGATTAATATAACGTCTATTGACTCGAGTGCCGAGAAGAATTTTGTTCTCTAGTTATATTAACTAATTATTACTATTTTTAACTTATTATTATTACAAATAAAATAAATGTAACTATAGAAAACTTTTGGACCATTCGTCGCGTCAAGGGTACCGCAACAAACTGATGCAAGCAAGGTGTATCTAGCGTTGTACAGGATGTTTAAATTACCTTGAGTAGTACATTAAATATTAAATAATTTTTCATTCATTATGATTTGAGTCCATCGCTGAGGTGTCTAACATCTTGAGTTTCCGGTGAATAATCACCGACGCGTTGTGAACCGTTTAGCAAACAGTAACTCCATCAGCGAACCCTCGTTGAAATACATCAGCGGTGACGCGCATACTACTGGTTGCTAATTGAAGGTTTTACTCGAGTCACTTTTGAGTCTTATTCGAGTAGCTCCGTAGGCGAAAGACCTTACAGTTTAATTTTCATTTTCATTCAGTTATACGAGGGACAAGATCCTCTTTCCCGTATTTCATACGTTAGGTAATATGATTCGCAACTGTCACTTTTGATAGATAATATTAATACCTATAATATAACACTAATTATATACAGTAGCCCCATGACTTCTTTGGTGCTGACTGACAGCTCACAGCTAAAAGCTTTGAAAAGTTACCAGACCAAATTATGTATCCCTACGCCGGACCATATGATCTGCAAAAACATGTGTTTAGCAGCTGTCCCTTCTGACAGTCAACATTTAGGTATATACCTAAATGTTGACTGTCAGAAGTCAGCTGCTAGCTGTCAGTCAGCACCAAAGAAGCCACGGGGCTACTGCAGTGAAACTTCATCAGTGTTGACTGCAAAAAAACAAAACAAGGAAAAAAACGTGTGTGTGTGTGTGTGTATATATATATATATATAATTTTTTATAAACGAACCTTCCTGTGAAAATTTTAATTAATATAGATATATTTTATGTAGACAGCAGGGGTTAATTTTGGGGTTTACATGCGTAGATAGCTCCAATTCTGGAGAATGTATTTTTGACCCACAATAATGATTGTGAGTTTATTCCCTTAAAATAGCCCTCATCATCCTGCAAATTTCGATAAAATAAATTTTTTCTAATATTGCCATTAATTTTATGGTTAGATATTCAATTCTAAATATTCCATGGGTGGGGGCCTGTGGGTGCCTTATGCAAACCCTAGATACCAAGTTTTAGCACAATCAGTAAAATAATTTCAGCTCTAAGCCAAGATTTTGATAGACAGACAGACAGACAGACAGACAGATGAGATCACGAAAACCATATTTTCAGTTTCAGGGAATCATGAAACATCAACATCCAAGAAAGTCTCAAATTCATTTGGGGGGGTGGGGTAGATCACTGTACTTTCTATATCCTAGGGGTCACAAGATATATAAAAAAATTGAAACAAATTGGTCATAATCAATGTTTTTCTGTACGGTTTTGTAATTAAGGATACATCCTTGTGTATATATAAGGTCACCAAGATGCATACATAGTTGCTTTCAAAGTTTAAGGGGGTAGTGCAGGGAGCTCGAGCTTAGGGAAGTAATTTTGCAGTTTTTATATCAAGCAATTTTTATGGTCAAAAGAAATCAAATATTGTTTCAGTACAAACATAGAGTTTAATTTTCTTCGCATGATCTCAACAGTTCTTTAATATCTGTGGAGAATGTCCTGGAATTTAATGACAACTTTTTTTCTTAGTGAAAAAAAGTTTCTTATCTAATACCACTATGCTCATGACAGATATTCAAAACTGTTTACGATACTATGAGTAAAAAAAAAAGCCCTGTGTGTATACTGGAGCAATATTTCATTTATTTTGGCCAAAGCAAATGGTTTTGCTATACAAAAAACAACGGCAAAGATACTTCCCTTAACCTTGCATCCCCTACACTTCCACCCTAATGCTATCCGCATGACATATAAGTACAGCGGATCACGTCACTGGATACCTCACGGCGTATAGAGGACTCAACGATTCGGTTTAGTTAAATATTATTTTTGTTCCACGTTCTGCTACTACCCTTCCAGACATTATTAATAGCACCGCGTCTTACTACCCGTTCGGGTTATACGCACTTACGCTAATGTGCAATGGTAGGGTGATTGTGAGATGGAATGGAGGATCTACAGTTTAACGTGGAATCCGAACCACGGCGGAGGCCTGGCATTCCACACATTCACAAGTTGTGATTAATACATGCCTTGTCAAAGGTGAATAAAGGGTTTGGCAATAGAATAATTATGTGTCAGGACCGAGGATTGAACCCCGGACAGCCAGCACAGAAGTCTGACACCTTACCCCTAGACCACCAGGTCACCTGTATGGATGTTGTTGAAGCGAAGAGAGCATGCAAGGATAAGGAAGTGTGGAGAAAGTTAGTGAGGATCAATGAAGTATGGAGTTTCTTTTAGTTAAATACACAGTTTTTTGCCTACCCCGTAAAGGAATGGCTTGATTAGGTATTTATGTATGTATGTAAATAGCTTACCTTATTTCTTACAAATGTAATAACAATAAATAAAACATTCTTTTTATTTAAAAAAATCACAAGGTGAATGTTAATATTCTCAAGTGAGGAACATACAACTGACATGGAAGGGCCAATATACTCTAAAATCGACATGTAACATCAAAAGGGCCTTTGTTGCAATAAAATTCATTTACAACCTATAGGCGAACCATATACATGAAAGCGTTTGGCAACACTGATATAATCAGGCCCCATCCATCTCATCCCTCTACTTTTACAAAATTTTCANTTTTACAAAATTTTCCTGCTGTCAAAAAAAAAAAAAAAAAAGCTCATTTCCCTTTTAAACCTTGTAACGCTTCGACAAAATTGAATCCCTCCAAATTCAACTGTAAAGTGATGTTGAAGCTAGGCTGATATAATTTGCACAATTTAGTCAGTCGTATATATAGATGACAACTTTTTATGAGCATACGCACACGTGTGTTTCTCTATGTATGTATCTGTGTGTATGTGTGTGTGTGTGTGTGTGTGTGTGGCAAAAGCATTTCATTCCAAGCAATCCACAGCTGATTGGCCGGCTATCTGTCGGATAGAGGCTAGTAATACGGCATAGAGCCGAGACCATGCATGCGCGTGGTGGCCATATTGATCCCTCTTCCTCCCCCTCCCCCTTTGGCTGTAGCTCGTCATTATTGCGATTAAGGGGCCAGGGATAGCCATGCGTATCAGGATAGACAATTAACCACTTGGTGTCTCTTCAAATTTGTATAGAGATATAAGTCCTCGGCTTTTTAAATTTTTTATTCCCCAATCTAAGTTTTGTCCTTTTATTTTGCTATGATAGTACATTATCAAAATGTGAAATGATTCCTTTAGAACAGAGAATTTCAACCTTTTACAACTCATGATACACTGAACCAGGCACTAAAATTTCCAAAGCACACCATTTTTTTTTTAATGAGAGATGTTATAATTAAAAAATCGAGTACTGTACTTAAGATTATGCTTAGGAGTTCAATAGCTAAAATTATAATACTTGTGCCGTATTAAAAAAAAAATGTTGATCGTGGATTCCAAGAAATTTAATTCAGCGATTTTTTTTCTCATTTATTTTCGATCTTCCTCTTAGCTCCCGTGGCACACCTATTGACCCTTCGTGGCCCAGCGGTTGAAAAACGCTGCTTTAGACAATAATTTCCGGAGTCCTACACAAACCATTTTAATTAAAACTAAAATAAATGAAATATCATACATTATTACTAACATCGCGTCTTAATACCCGTTCGGGTTATACGCACTTACGCTAATGTGTAATGGTAGGGTGATTGTGAGATGAAATGGAGGGCCTACAGTTTAACGTGGAATCCGAACCACGGTGGAGGCCTGGCATTCCCCACGTTCACAAGATGTCTTGTCAGAGGTGAAGGAAGGGTTTGGTAATCAGATAAATCTGTGCCGGGACCGAAATGTTATATACATAGAGGATGTGGCTTGACATTTAAACATTTTAAAGACATATTAAAAGAGGAAGCCACATTTAAAGAAAACTACAATTTTATTTCGACAGGACCTATTCTTTTTAGGTTTTTAAATACAATCATTTGCTTCGAGGATTATCATATCAAAGTTGCAAAATATTCTATAGTAAAGCCGCCAAATAGCTACTAATCGCGTTTAAGTTGATCTAGTCTAACTTTTATCCGTGGGTTAAACTTCAATTCGTTTTACGAACCAATCTTTGGACACGGTTTAGTTTAAACTTTGAGACATGATGTTGGCTGCCCTTTTTGTGTACTTTTGGTCTGCAGGTCGTTAGCCATTCGAGTTTTTACTAATATATTCTCAAAATCAACTTATAGGGTTTAGTGGGGGCATTTGGCATTTTGGTGGCATTGTTAGCTTACGTGCTAGTTTCGTGTTGAGCTAAGTTTCTGAGGACGGGGAGATCGAGGTTCAAATCTGGGTCAGATGAACTAGTGGTGGTTTTGCCTAAATGTTTTTACACTCTCCCTACATGCAAATGCTGGTTCGTTTCATTTAAATTCAACCTTCCCAATTCCTAATCCACTAGCGTAATTAGTACTAAAGCGTATAACCAGAATGGGTAGTAAGACGCTATGCTAAATAAATAAATAACTAATTAAATATAGTGGACGGCTATTTATAAATTTATTATTCTATTGTGTTATTTTTGGTTAGGAGTTTTTTTCTTTTATCATGAAACAATGTAAAAACTTAGATCAACGATGAAAAACAGGCCTCAAATAGAAGTAAAAATTTTACTGAATCAAAAATTGATTTGCTGTTGAATATTTAGGGAGGGAAGGGGAGTGTATGGTCGAATGCAAAAATGCAGATCAGTTTAAAAAAAAAATGCCCTTACGATTACGGTATAATCACGGCAGCATTTCTCCCAAATTACTGGATCTTTACGTGTGTGCAATCCAAAGCACCCACACAGTTTAGAAAACAAGCTTTTTCATTATAAATTCACCTTCACCGTAGGAAGGTCTTCTGGACCGGTGGTCATGTCATACAAATTATTATTATTATTAGCACCGCGTCTTACTCCCCATTCGGGTTATACGCACTTACGCTAATGTGTAATGGTAGGGTGATTGTGAGATGAAACGGATGGACCTACAGTTTAACGTGGAATCCGAACCACGGTGGAGGCCTGGCATTCCTCACACATTCACAAGTTGTGATTAATACACGTCTTATCAGATATGAAGGAAGGGTTTGGTAATCAGATAAATCTGTGCTGGGACCGAGGATTGAACCCCGGACTCCCCAGCACAGAAGTCTGACATCTCACCCCTAGACAACCAGGTCGTCCTCTTCATATAACTGTTACTTATGAGTGACCTGGCGGTCTAGGGGTAAGGTGTCAGACTTCTGTGCTGGCGGCCGGAGTTCAATCCTCGGTCCCGGCACAGATTTATCTGATTACCAAACCCTTCCTTCACCTCTGACAAGACATCTTGTGAATGTGGGGGAATGCCAGGCCTCCACCGTGGTTCGGATTCCACGTTAAACTGTAGGTCCTTCATTTCATCTCGCAATCACCCTACCATTACACTTAAGCGTAAGTGCGTATAGCCCGAACGGGTAGTAAGACGCGGTGCTAATAATAATAATAATAATAATAATGTTACTTATCGTAGATTATATAAACTTGCGCTTTTATGAGAAGCCTACAGAAGTGCCACCCTGACTAAATGTTTCAGTATCATTAGTCATGAGCCAAGGGAAGTTTTCTTCCCCCCTCCTTCTAGCACGAGTTTTACGACAGTGGTAACACTGCAGACATTACCGCTGTAATGTTCCGTGTGAGAGGGGCTGCAAGACCTCCAAAATAATTATAACAGGGGGTCATGGTCTCCGTCGAGTTATGACCCCGAGTGCTGGTAATTATCTGAACACGTATTAATTGTTTTCAGAGGAAGAACTTGCATAGTTAGTTTAAAGATGGAAACAAAACCAGGGACGTACCCCTCTGCCCCCTTTAATGACAAACATATATATATATATATATACATACTTATATATACTTATATATATCTATATATATATAGACCGCTCTTGGTTTAACGTGCTACCCTCGTGTAAGACTAGACTGCCAAAAATGGGAAGATTGAGGTTCAATCCCGATCGGGTGCACTAAGGGTGGTTTTCTTAAATGGTTTTCTACTCTTCCTCCATGCAAATGCGGATGCACGTCATCAAAATTAAACCATCCTAATCCCTAACACATTAGTATAATTAGTATATAGGAGTATAAGCTGAATGGGTAGTAAGATGGGGTGTTAATAATTTGTGTGTATATATATATATATATATTTATTTATTTAACATATGGCCCCAGGGGTTGTCGGCTAAACATTCCTGGTCTTCCACTGATGGTGTTAGATATGTGACAGTCTTCTGAGGTCAGACCATCATGTAGGTGTGCTTACATCAGCCCTTTGAGAAGATGTGAAGATGATAGTGATGATTATATGGTGCCAGAATCCGATATACTATTTCTGTTGTCAACATACCTTTTTATCAACTAATACAAAGCCTACAGCGAGGAATAAGGTATCAGTGGATGGGATTTTTTTACCGACTTCTGACATAGCATACTCAGTTTACGTTAAGACACGTTGTTTGTTTAAAATTTAAGTTAAAAGAAAAGTCTAACAATATTTTTGTATCAATTACAGAAAATAAACTCTCTTTGATATTTTGTATATATATACTACGCTGAGTATTTAATTTTAACAACCCAACAAAAGACTAAATTTTTTTTTTGGGGGGGGTGTTGGAGAAGACGGTTAAATGTGTTAAATTTTCGCACGGGTTTTCTGGTAAGTCTTAAACCTAACTAACAAGATCATGGTGGTCATTGTAACAATTACCCATTCGGGTAAAATACCTGTGGTACCGGTGGTAGTCGATCACAGGACCTCTTTGATTAGAAACCAAGAATGCTAACCGCTAGGCTAAGAATACGGGCCCTTAAAATATGTAAAAAATATTGTAAAAGCTTTTTAAGAATACACGCGGAGAGTAAGAATATTTCATTTTGTAGTTAATACACGTCTTGTCAGAGGTGAAGGAAGGGTTTAGCTATCAGATAAATCTGTAATAATATTGTGTAATGTAGACGAATAGTTTAAAACTATAAAATAAATCATACGGTGCACCGCATATACTTTCTCTCTTTTTTATCTTGAGATGGACACATTTAATAAGATTTGTGAAACGAAATAATATACATTGTTATAGAAACATCGAGAAATAAGGAAGTTCTTTGCCCACTTAAGAGCATAAGAAGAATCAATTTAATTTAAAAGTATGAATAAAAAATATATAAATATTGACTTATAGTTCAGAAATTATTGATTTAAAAAAATTCAAACAAAAGAGTTTTATATTTAATATTACTATGTCCCTACAATGATAAATTATTTTGTATTCCAAATAGTTAAGGATATATTATCAAAATTGGAAAATTTTGTTTCTGTAAAGTACCCTCAAAGTCATATTCATATGCAAACGAGAATTTACATTTCGCTTGTAGTGTTTATTATTAATGACGCGATAAAAAATGTAATAAAAATCATTAGAGCGAATTTTGAGAATATTGCCCTTCGGTAAGCTAACCTTAATTTTAGGGAAAAATATATAATTCTTAAAAATCCCACGGGTGAACATTATTAAAAATTTAGATACCAAGTCTTAGGTCGATTGGTAAAATGGTTTTGGCACTAGTTCAAATGCAGACGGATGGAAACCACTTTTTTGGTTTCAGAGGA
This sequence comes from Timema douglasi, assembly GCA_901482245.1. Lineage (NCBI taxonomy): Eukaryota > Metazoa > Arthropoda > Insecta > Phasmatodea > Timematidae > Timema > Timema douglasi. Next base: position 8,133 of record CABEEJ010002315.1, on the reverse strand, counting down.
TCATGAAACATAGATATTTATCAAATTTTTAAATTCGAAGTTTTTTGAGGATCACAATACTGTACTTCTCTTTTCGAAAGGTTTAGAGAAACTAAAAATTATATCATAGGTCCTGGGAAGCTATAATTTTAATTCAAGCCCTAAGACAACATAGTAAGCCATTTTTAATATTAACTTATAAATACAAAATTAATCAAAGTTATTGATTAAAATTATTTCAAATTTGTGTATGCATTATTCTTATGTAAAGGAGTATCGCGATATATTAGGGTGTCTTAGGTTAAGTTATATTTTAATTTATGTTATGATTTAGTCTTGTACTTAAAAAAATACTCGTTAAATATCCCAAATCAACAAGGTAAACATACATTTTATATATAAGTTACATATATATTGAATAAACTAGTTGACCTGGTGGTCTAGGGGTAAGGTGTCGGACTTCTGTTCTGGGGAGTCCGGGGTTCAATCCTCAGTCTGATTACCAAACCCTTCCTTCACCTCTGACAAGACGTGTATTAATCCCAACTTGGGAATGTGGGGAATGCCAGGCCTCCACCATGATAAGAAAAGATAAGTTGTCAAGATAGGAGAATAGAGTTAAGAAGGGTAGCACGCCCCAGTTTTTTGATAGGTTTTGGAGTTAGGTCTAGGATAATGTCCAGGTTGTCCCTTTTCACTTAGTTGGATATATTTGTTAAGGTTATTGTTTTGAGAACAGTTTTGTTGTTTTACCTAAAAATTGTACTTGACTGATTGTAGTACTAAATGTTTTATTTTAACTATGTCTAAATAAATTAAAGCTCTACCATGGTTCGGATCCCACATTAAACTGTAGGTCCTCCATTTCATATCAAAATCACCCTATTATTACACATTAGCATAAGTGCGTATAGCCCGAACGGGTAGTAATACGCGGTGCTAATAACAATATATAAAACAACGTGATCAATTTTTATGGAAATGTAGATTTCTAGCATCCAAGAAACGACATTATATATATATATATATATATATAAAAGAAGTTTTCATATAATTTATTTAGAAACTATTTTTAATCAAAACTTGGCTATTATAATAGAAACAAAAGGAGTTTGTACTATCCATTCGAAATACTAGAGCTTTTGGTTTGATTAAATGGCACGTAAGGGAACAAGCATTTTAGAAAGCTATTAAGGATTATTAAGGATTCTAGAGCAGTTCATAGTCATGAGAGCATAAAGATTGGCAATAGTTATCATTTCCATCCCCCCCGCCCCCTAGCACCACGTCTTACAACTCGTCCGGGTTACACACATAAGTACTAATTACGCTAATGTGTTAGGGATTAGGAAATCTACCCGCGTTTGCGTGGAGGAAGAGTGGAAACAAATATTTAGGAGTAAGCACCCTAAGTAAACCACACCGCGATTCCAACAGTGATCTTTCCCTGTCATCAACAGTCTAGTCTGTTTTCAAGAGCGACGTCTTAGAACATGCGGCCACCGAAGCGGGGATTAATTTCAATTAATATCAATGTTCATTTATTTGTCTACTTCTGATTGGCTCTCCGTAGTCATCCATAGTGACAGTCATTAATGTGTGATACAAAGGAACGCGTGTATTTTTTTAGAAGTTGTTTTGTTTACCCCTCCTCGGTGACGTAGTTGGCTAACGCGCTAATCGTGTTAATCGTGTTGAGCTAGACTGCCATGGATGGGGAGATCGAGGTTCGAATCTCGGTCGGGTAAACTGGGGGTGGTTTTTCCTAAATGGTTTCCCACTTGCCCTCCATGCAAATGCTGGTTCACTTCCTCTAGTTAGACCTTCCCAATTCCTAATACATTAGCGTAAATAGTACTTAAGCGTATAACCCGAACGGGTAGTAAGACACGGTGCTAAATAATAAATAAATAGATAATGTTTTGTTTACCCGCTTCGGTGGCCATATGGTTTCTAAGACTACACTCTCTCGTAAAGACTAGACTGCCGATGACGGGAAGATAGGGGTTCGAATCTCAGCCAGGTGTACAGAGAGTGGATTTTCCTTCCATCTTTCATCCCCGCAAAATATGGGTTCACTTTCTTTAAATTAAAATTAATACATAGAGTAATTATTACATATACGTATAACCCGAACGGGTAGTAAGACCCTGTTATAAAAAAATGATAATAGTAAAACAAAAAGACCTATGGAGATTACTATATTATATAGACAATTAAAACTAAACGCATTTAATAAAGATATATTTTATTTATTGTGTATAAAATAAAGTTTTAGAACTCCATAAATACTTTCCTGAAATCACGTTTACTTTCATCCATTTTTGACGGAATGTGGTGGAGTACGGACATGACGTATGGGGACTCTCTGTACAGATACATCTCTTACTGTAAAGTTTATATATTAATACGTACAGTGGATCAAGGACCTTACAGATACCAAGTATGTTTACGGGACTAAAGGGTGTTCTGTATATAAAAATTAATGGGTATGATGCCCAGCAGAGACTTAACCTCTCATTTATAATAAATTAGACACATTTACTAAAAAACTTGTAAGATTTGTAAAACTAAATAGTATAAATTGTTGCAGAAACACACCGTTAAATAGTAGAAATGAAATAATATACATTGTTACAGAAAAATTGAGATAAGGGGAAAATTTCTGTCGGCAGAAGAGTGTAATAGTCAATTTAAATTTTCAAAGCATTCTATTATATATATATATTAAGGGTAGTTCACTGAAGGTAAAAAAGAAAAAAAATCATTTTTCTCTAAATTTGTTTCAACAATTTTGAATAAATTTATTTCTCGGTACTGTTTAACGCTAAAAACAGAATTGCAATTCTAATTTTCCTGTGAAAATGACTTTGAGGGTATTTTATACAATAAGAAATTTCCCATTTTTAACTCCGCAACTATCTTAGATAATAAATAACTTAACATTTTAAAGTTGTAGTACTATTTAATGTAAAAATCTTGTATTTGAAACATAATTTTACAAAACCAATAGTTTCTTAGCTATTATATATAATAGCTAAGAAACTATTTGTTTGTTAAAATTATGTTTCAAATACAAGATTAGAATTGCAATTTTGTTTTTAGCGCTAAACAGTACCGAGAAACAAATTTATTCAAAATTGTTGAAACAAATTTAGAGAAAATTGATTTTTTTTCTCTTTTTTACCTTCAGTGAACTACCCTTAATTTTCATGATTTTTTTCTCTAATTACAAAAACCTCTTCGAGCGAACCTTATAAAAATCCCTAAATATCAAGTTTTAGATTGATCGGTAAAATATTTTCGGTTCTAGGTTGACAGACAGACAGACAGACGGCGTCATGAAAACAACTTTTTCGGTGTCAGGAGGTCATGTTACGTGAACATTTATGAAAAGTTCTACTACAATTTATTTGACGATCATAATACTTCTTTCTCCAAGGGTTTGAGAGAAAGTAAAAAAGACTGAAGTTTTTGGTTTGTCTAATACAAGGCAGTCTATAACGTCCCCGTGAAGAAGAAACGGTCATTAAGAACAAGGTCGGCTATTTCTCTCTCTCTCTTTCTTCCATAATGTTTATGTCGCAATTATTAAGATTTCGTTTCCATCTCAGCGTCTATATAAACGAAAAAGGGGGGGGGGGATAGGAAG
>CABEEJ010002314.1:88634-115808 GCA_901482245.1 Timema douglasi | reverse complement strand
GGTAAATCATACGGATATGGAAAGTAGGTCAAACTGGGCTCTGAAAGTAGGTCAAACTGTACCAGGTCATCAGTATCACTACTCACGTAATTCTTTATCCTGATGGATGTATGGATCCAACTCTTTATCAATAATTATTTTGATTTTCTCGGGACACCATGAAGAATAAATTTTTATACATACTCTTCAACTAATAACTAAGTCCTCTGTGACGAAGCGTAAAAACAATATTACTTTACTGAATGAAAAAGCAACTAATGAATAACTTGAAAATAAACTTTCAAGAACAAAAATGATTTATGTTGGATGTCTGTGAACATTTCAACACAATTATTCTTAACTGCTTAAAGTATTTTAATGTTTAATTATAAGTGAATATGCTTAGCCCCATTGAGAAGGTTAAAAGTGTGTTTATATTATATGCGTGTGTTATAAAACTCGATGTTCACTTTTCATATTGCCAAGAAACATGCCCAAACGAGTTTTCTGAAAAACTTATTACTGTCCAATTATACTGTTAAAATATTCTAACTAAATGCATCTCTCATGCATATTTAAACCACATTCCTGTTGTAAATAAATGTGTGTAAATAAGCGGGCCATATACTGACTAGCAAGGCACATTTTATATACTAAATTTAAAGGTACCTTGCTAGAAAGTATATAAACCCTATGTGTACACGACATAATTTTTGAACCTTCATTGCTACTTATAGATCTCAGACAAGCTTATAACATATTTCATGTTGACTTTCTTTCGATAGGTCCGTCGCCTGATCCAAATTGTGTCCTCTGATATTGCCTAACAACAGTCTCCTTTTTTAGATCCTTGTTTGAGGTAATCATTCAGTTTTATTTGTCATCTTTCTGATCTTCTTTCTCCCACTTTGCTTTCCATGACATCACTAAATAAGCCATTTCTTCTTTTAATCTTAGCTGTACAGTTGATTTTTCTTTGTAGAATGGGTGACCTGGCGGTCTAGAGGTAAGGTGTCAGACTTCTGTGCTGGCGGCCGGGGTTCAATCCTCGGTCCCGGCACAGATTTATCTGATTACCAAACCCTTCCTTCACCTCTGACAAGACATCTTGTGAATGTGGGGAATGCCAGGCCTCCACCGTGGTTCGGATTCCACGTTAAACTGTAGGTCCTCCATTTCATCTCACAATCACCCTTCCATTACACATTAGCGTAAGTGCGTATAACCCGAACGGGTAGTAAGACTAATAATAATAATAGTAATTTGTAGAATGACATTCAAAATGGCTTTCTTTTTTTAGTGACTCGTCTTATTAGTCACCCGACCTGTCCACTGTAACTTCTCTATTCTCCTCTCCAACACCACATCTCAAAGCTTTTCAACTATTTATGTTCCTTTTTGGTCAAAAGTTCATATCCCAGCTCCATACAAAGCAATGCTCCATAATGTAACACTTTGCCAGTTTTCTTAAGTCTTATACCAGCATACGACTCATTAATAAACCTAATCACCTACAAGGGCACAACAGTCAGTCTTTCGGTAAAAGGAGATGCCCCAAATTAATCAATGGTCAATATTTTTTTGATGGCAGGAATCGAACCCAGGACCTCTAGCTCAGTTGTCAGACGTCATACAGACTGAGCTAAGGAGTCACTCCATACACATATAAAGCAAAACCTAGTCGTACCGTCGCAGGATAAATATTGTAGAGCCCTTAAAACATTAATATAATCTACGACTGCCAATATTTTAACATTTATGGTCACCAAATTGTCACTCCCTAAATGTGACTTAAAGCTGTTTAAATTTGAGGAAATGGGCCACAGGGTCTATCAAAGGTATGAAATTTGTTTCCGATATACTTATTAATGGATTGAAAATGGATACCAATATATCCTCTTCTTTAAAAATAATTAAATAAACCTATCCGAAAAATTTAACAACTACTACAGATAAAAGTTGATATTTTATAGGGATGATTTGAGTGCTTGGTAGGGTTTGAAATTTTCTTCGAACGTTAGGGAAGAAATGAGGGGGTACGTATGTAGGTACACACACACCCTCCCCTACATAGACCGACATATAAACAAACACAAGCTCATTGGAAGACATTGCCATCCAATGACGTCACTTGCTTACCTATACCAGACTTAATCTAAGAAAACATGAAGTTTAAACCGGCAATTAATTGTTCACGCTCAGTCGCTTTATCCTCTGAGAATAAATCCTCAAACTAGCGATGTCAACCAGTATCGTATACATGGTGCCAATTTTGGAAATAATTACTGTTTATTTATAAAATGGGTGCCAACCTTAAAGAACGGTTCACGTATATCGGCATGTCTAATCAAAACACGACGCTCTGTTCGAAACTGGTTTGTGGTACACACACAAATTAATAGACAAACAACCCGCTTCGGTGGCCGTATGGTCTAAGGCGCTACTCTTGCAGTGGACTAAACTGTCGATGATGGGGAGGTCAAGACTCGAATCTTTGTCGGGTGTACAAAGCCTTTTTTTTTACAAAATGTTTTTTCACGCAAATGCGAATGTACTAAATCTAAATATAGCCTTCCTCATCCCTAAGACCACTGGCGTAAATTATTTCATAATCGTGTAACCTGAATGGGTAGTAAGACGTGTATATATACATTATACATGTCTTACTAACCATATACACACACGCACTACACAAGTCTTACTACCCATTCTTTGCAATATACTGGAACTGCTGACGACGGGGAGATTGGGGTTAGAATCTCGGTTGGGTGTACTGAGAGGGGCATTTTCCTAATAAAAAAAAACTTCCTCCACGCACATGCGAGTACGCTTAATCTAAATTCAACCTTTTTCCTCCTTAATACCTCAGCGTACCATAATTAGTACAGTGGCCTATAGCTCCAACGGGTAATTAAGACCTAGTGCTAACAAAAATAATAATAAAAAAAAATCTAATAAAACCGAACTTAATGAAATGAATGCATTTTTTTTCATATTTTTCATAATTTCTTTAATGTGAGATGTGAATTTAGTAGTGTTGAAAATTTTTAAAACCGCTTATAAATGTTTATCGGTGTGTTGTATAGAAGTTGTATATATGTTCATAAAAATATTTTTGTTTATTTTAGTAATTTTACTAGGACTAGTTTAATATCCGCCACTTTACCGCGCCCCCCCCTCCGCCGCGTGCACAAATAGTAATAGCTTGCGGGCCACAATTTGCCCAGCGTTGAGTTATCTGAAAATCGTGTGCTTCTAAATCGCTCTTGTGTTTAGAATGTGCACGTCAATTGTCCTACATAAAAGTCGGAACACGCAAGCATAAACGCGCGCGTGCGTGCGGTGCGTCCCCAAGTAAGTTTTCCTCTGAGAGAAGCCGCCGCCAGGTAGTGAGAGAAAAGCCTGGTTCCCACGCTCGACTACCCGTGAAACCACTGTTATAATAACATGCTCCCGTGCGCCCTGATACGCATCGCCCCCCCCCCTCTCCCCTTCTCTAGGATAGGATTCTTCCGCTCCCCCCTCCCCCGTCCACTTTCCCCTCAAGGCCAAGGAATGCTGCAGGTGTTTACAACTGGGGCCGTTAAAACCGTCTCATTGGAGGAAACTGCCTTAAAACGTGGCTTTAATAAATGAAGTCCATTATCAGGTTTTTGTTACCAGTGAGTTATTTTTGTTCTTCTTGTTCTTGAGTTGGTGTATGTTCACGAAAATAGTTTTAGAAAGTAGAAGCCCTCGGAGCAGTAACCGTTATTTAGTCCCGGAGAAATAAAAACATATCTTTTTATACTCAGATCACAATAAAAATTACTTTTTATAGATATATAAAAAAAAAATGGATTTAGAGTAACTAATATTAGCAAAATTTTACTATATTTATTTTCCATTTGACAAAATTGACATATTTTAAAAGGCGAAGTTGTAGGACACTTGGGTTTGGCGTATGATTATTATCTGAAAGTAGAACTAGTAACGTTTAAAATGTCTTTCTATGGTTATTCGACTAAATGTATCGTCCAGTTTTCATGGAAAGAACCTATTTGTGTGTCATTTAAAAGTGACAGCGGCAGATCACAAGACTTGACGTATGCTAGGTGGAAGTGAATCTAGTAAACGACTTCAAATAAATGTTTTGTAGAGATGTTTACTGAGGTTCTTTTTTTTCCGTCCACTTGGTATTATCATTATTATTATTAGGTCTTACTACCCGTTCGGGTTGTACGCACTTACGCTAATGTGTAATGGCAGGGTGATTGTGAGATGAAATAAAGGACCTACAGCTTAACGTGGAATCCGAACCACGGTGGAGACCTGGCATTCTTCACATTCACAAGATGTCTTGTCAGAGGTGAAGGAAGGTTTTGGTAATCAGATAAATTTGTACCAGGACCGAGGATTGAACCCCGGCCGCCAGCACAGAAGTCTGACACCTTACCCCTAGACCACCATGTCTCCCACTTGGTATTACTTCCCGTCTATTTTATCCGCATATTTTACATTTATGGAATAAGGACGAGGTTGGTAGAGTTGAAAGGAAATGTACTCTTATTAGCGTGGAAGGAGAGTGGAAAAACACCCTCAGTAAACCCGGCTGGGATTTGAATTCCAACCTTCCTGTCACATGGAAAACCAGACAAAAAACGAGGCTAGCGCCTTTATCGCTGTTGTTAAAACTTTATTCTTACTTTAAATAGCCGTCTTGTTGAGGTGCGGCCTGACAAGGTCCAGGTAGCACTAGAAAGGCTGGGCGAGATGTTGTCACGCATGTCTCTAGCTCAGGACATACATAACGTATTCTTTCTCTATGCTCGGAGCTCAGTTTTTGATCCTATGCGGCTCTATACTATGAATCTTTTTTCCTCCCTTTCTAAGCTAATGCTTCTAGAAGTTCCCTTAACTAACTCTTTCGTATCATTCAAGTCTTATCAAGCGGGGTTGGAGCATGGGTTCCACTCAGGACCTCGCCTCTGGAGGACCGGGTTCAATGCCAAAAGGGAGAAGAATTGTGTGAAGGGGAGGGCTTCCTCTAGTAGTTTTCCCTCCATTGTTCCAGGTGAATTCTTGTGGATTTACCAAAAAATAACCCTCCTCTTTTGTGTATTTAAATTTAAGTAAGTTGCGGATATTCCAAACGAGTTATAATTTGGATTGCACTAAACAAACTTCTCTCTTTGGTTAGACAGTTTAAATTTACTGATCATCAGTTCTGACGTGATGTCATTCCAAAGAAATATTATACTTAATTAGGCCTATTTTATAGTCTATGGCATTAGGATCTCGAAATTTCATTGCCACACCTACAAAAGTATGCCACCTATCCCTCTCTTGAGCTAGTTATTTCAATTCCATCTCATTACACCCTAATGTTATCTTCCCATCTGAGTCTAGATCTTCCCAATTGTATCTTCCCATTGGGTTCGCCAGTCAGTATCTTGAACACTGTTCTAAAATCTCCCATTCGCGCCACATGTCCTGCCCACCGAAATCGACGATACTTGATTACTATAACAATGTATTGGGATGAGTACAGGGTATGTAGCTCATCATTATGTGCCCTTATCCACTCCTCAGTATTTTCATTCCTGTTTGGACCAAATAGCTTCTAAGCATATTTTTTTTGAACATATAGCCTGCAAAATATATTTTAAAAAGTAAAAATATGTTTTATAGCTCAACAAAACTTTTCTTTTCATAATTCTGTACCTCAGAATTAATTCAAAAAACAAACATTGGCTGGCTTCACATCTTTTAACTTCATAAACAAATTTTCACTACCCAGTAAAAAAACCAGATAAAACGTCTTAGCTAATGTGTACTACTACATTAAAACGCCAACATTCTTCTATAAATAAGTCTATATTTTATTTTAAAATTATTTGATAAAGGTTCAAACGTACTTGCATATAAACAAGGGCATTGGACCTTGACCCTTATCGATATGAGGCACATATTTATTCTCCTAAGAATTTTTTGTGTGTTTAGGCTATACACTAAGAAAAAAAGTTCTCACGACGTCGCGCTTGTCTGCGTAGAATAAAGAAATAGTTCTGCTTTTACTCGTGCCGAAAATGGAGTGTGTCGCCACTCCCCACCCCCCTCCCCCCTCACATGTTGTAGGAGTGACCGCATGGTCATATATCTATCTATCCATCGCTCCGTCCCACCGTGATATGAAGGATTAGTTCCACGCATGGATCCTCCCTCCGTCGTAGCCTGGTTCGGTTATGAGAACCATCTTGCCATGTCCCAGAGACAGGCGTGTAGGCTATATACGTTTCAACTAGGGGTGTGTGAGTAGTCATTTTTCACATAGAGTCGAACTCGAATATTTTGAATCAGAATATAGAACTGTATTCCAGTTAAAGTAATAGAGAGCAATATAAACATAAAATCATCGCACTCGTTCAGGTTGTACACATATGGGGGCGTTCAAGTGTTACGTAAGCAGCTTAGGGGGGAGGGGGGGTCAGAAAAATGCTTACGTAAGACAGAGAAAGACGGGCGAACTTGAAGGAGAGCGCATCGCATTCGCAAGCCGCTTGGACTTCTGGCAGCAATGAGGATGCTGGGTGGCTAAACGAGGAAGAAGCGGAGAAGTTTATAGAAGAAAGCCAAATCTTGAGTGACTTAGCCCCCCCGTACCGCCCCCCTCCCCCAACAAATATAAACATCATAATTGAAATTATTGAGACGTGGATTCAAGGACCTTGGTCATTAGATTAAATTGAGTTTAAGGTGTTTTTTTATAAAAAATAATATTCATGTATTCGCTAATAATACATTTTGTTATAACTTAAATTATATAAAAAAAAATAAACTTTTATATTGTTATAACTTGTTTTAATTTTACCTGTTCAATAAATTTAAATTCATTGTATACCAGCGTTAAATTGTCACTTATATTGAACTGGTCACCACCTCCAATTCTAACCGCTAGAAGCCACAACAAGCGGGAAGAGGGTGGGCGGAATCAAAACGGGATTTTGTGTAAAAACTATTAAAAGGATAATTTACAAGTTTAACAAAAGTATAATTATTTATTCAAAATAAGATAACAGAGGTGTTAAGTAATACATGACCTCGCAAGGCGAACTGAATAGTGTTGAAAAACAATATATAAGGCAGAGACTGCGCTTGCGCAGTACATTTGAGGAGTTAATCCACAATCTCAATGCATTAGAAGTCCTTGAAGACGACTACAGTAGCCCCATGGTTTCTTTGGCGCTGACTGACAGCTTTAAAAAGTTACCAGACCAATTTACGTATCCCTACGTCGAACCATATGATCTGCAAAAATATGTGTTTAGTAGCTGTCCCTTCTGGCAGTCTAAATTTAGGTATATACCTAAATGTTGACTATCAGCTGTCAGTCAGCACCAAAGAAGCCATGGGGATACTATACGTTTAAAACGTATAATATAGGATTTATATCATAAATTATTTATTTATATGAATTAGTGTGGAAGAGACTCAAGAGAAATAATCTAAATCGTTAATATAATAATAAAGAGATTAAAGATCTCCTTTACACGGGTAACAAAGTGCCCAAATCACCTTTGAGGATTCAGATTAAACAGATTTTAAATTAAATTCAACCTCAAATATCAATCCTAAAAAAAAATTACTCAAAGATTTGACTCCCTGACATAACCCAAACTTCTGCTGGGACTATTACTTCCACCAACTTTGAAATAGTTGAGAAGATTTCGATTTGTTAATATTCATCATTATAATAGAAAACAAAGCAATATAATTTTAGAATACTGGTAATTTCTCACTAAAAACATCGGTTATTGTTTAAAGTTATAACTGATCGATTAACAAAAATAAATTACTTTTATAATTTCTATATATTAAATACGTCTACTAAATTTTATCTTTAATTTAAATACCTTCACGTAAGTGCGTGAACACTTCCTCTAAATTCTACCTTCCTCATCCCTACCCCATTAGTGTAAATGTGCGAATATTCTAGACGGCTACTAATATACGGGTACAGTCTGGTCTAGATAAGAAGGACCTTTTTTGACAGATATAAAAGTTACTAAAACCATTCTCATGTATTTATTTACAAGGGGTTTGGCCTGAATACGAAAGGCAATATTTAGGATTTCACACAATGTGTTACTTTTTGTTTTTATTTATTTTTTAGACTTATAAAAATAGGAGGTGTCCATTACTTTGCCAGAGTATCGCGGTTTCTGTTTTTCAAGTTTAGAATTTTTCATAAAGATGGCATGACACATAATCCAAAATTATATCTATAGCTATAGCCACATGATCACTGTGTGTTGAATCACCCTGAGGTCATCTCTATGGAAAAAAAAACTTTTTAAGAATTTTAACACTCAATGGGGGAATATACGGGGCGCGAGAAAAGGTAATTGTTTTTGGAGTTTTTATAGTAAAACCTTTTTGACTAACTGAATAAAATGTTGCAACAGCAGAAACAGAGTTTAGTTTTCTTCGCATAGTGATATCAACAGTTATTGAATATCTCTCATGCTCATAGCAGCATTAGATTACAAACTTTTTAAATGATGAACAAAAGTTGTCATTAAACTCCAGGACACCCTTGACAGATATTCAGGAACTGTTGAGGTCACCCTGTGAAGAAAATTAAACTCTTATGTTTCTACTAGAGCAATATTTTATTCATGACAACAAAAGTTTAGATATAAAAACTGCGAAAATATTGCCCTTTCGTGCGTTCCCTACAATATCACCTAAAGTAATTAGTTTACGAAGTTTCAGCTTTATATCGTATCTGGAAGTTTGAGAAAAATTCTGGACAGACATTCCATATGAGATTTATTATATTAATAGATACGTAAAGACAATGAGGGATCTTTTACTTTCACCTTTAAGGTGGGATTGAAGGGGACGCGAGAAAAGGTATTTGGTCTTGCAGTTTTTATGGCAAAAAAATTTTTTTTGTCCAAAATAAATAAAATATTGCTCCGGTACAAACATAAAACTTAATTTTCTTTACATGGTGACCTCAAAATTTCTTGAATATCTGTCAAGGATGTCCTGGAATTTAATGACAACTTTTCATTGCAGATATTCAGGAACTGTTGATATCAGCGTGCGAAGAAAATTAAACTATTTTTCTACTGGAGCAATATTTGATTTATTTTGGCAAAAAAAAAAGTTTTGTCATAAAAACTGCCAAAGTATTGACCTTTGCTTGCATCCATTTCCATCCTACCTTAATAGATAATATCAATAGGATACCTATGAAATAATACTAAAAATAAAATACAGTTTCATCAATGTTGACAGCAAATTAAAAAAAGTATTATATGGTAATGTTTGTTCTTACGGGAATCCTACTATAGAATATACGATCCAGAATGTCTCTCGCGTTGTTTTAGCCGCGGTGTTGAAACTTGGCTAATGACTAAGTACGCGGGTTGAATGTATATATATATATAGTCAACGGTACGCGAGAACACTAGATGGAGTTGACAAGAAAAGGTTGCGAGGTGTCAAGGTCTTCCCTGATGAGGAACATAATTGAACATCCAATCCTCTTACAGGCGGTCTCAACGCTCGGCTAAAGACACCTAGAAGGTGCGATTGGTAATGGGAGTTCTAAAACACAGCTCGCGGCTTTCAAGGACATGGAACAAGAGATGCACTCACTTCACATCTTTGTTTCCCCATGTACCGCGTCTAACTACCCGTTCGGACTATTCGCTTATTTACAATGATGGGATAGGTTTTTAGGGAGGTATAATTTAGAGTAATTTTAGCCAGGCACCCACTTCGGTGGTCGGATGATCTAACTTTCGCAATATATTGGACTTCCGATGGCGAGGAGATTGGTGTTCATATCCTAGTAGAGCGTACTGAAGGTGGTTTTTCCTAAATGTTTTCCCACATTCCTTCGACGAAACTGTGGATACACTTCCTAAAATATAACCTTATTCATCCCTAACATATTAGCATAGTTAGCACATATTATGCGTATGCGTGTATTAAGACATGGTGCTAATAAAAAATAAGTTAACCCACCCTATTTGTGTGAAGAAGAGATATAATACATTCAGGAAAAAACACCTCGGTACACTCGTCCGGGATCTGAACCTCGATCTACCCATAACCAACAAACCGAACTAAACTGACGCCTTTGTCCGCGTGCCGACCTTTGCTGTTGAATGACAATTTATTTGTTCCACAGAAAAATAAAACACCATTGATATTCTTTTTTTTTTTAGCACCGCGTCCTATTTACCGTTCAGGCTATACGCTTATGTACTAATCACACTGATGGATTAGATATGAAGAAGGTTGAATTAAGTGGAAGTGATCCCACATTTGCGTGGAAATAGTGGGGAAAACCACTTAAGAAAAACCACCTTCAGTACACCCGACCGGGATCGAAAAACGATTTACTCGTCATCGGCAGTCTAGTCTATTGCGAGAGTAGCTCCTTAGACCGTGTGGCCATTGAAGCGGGTATTTCATCTTTGTTTTTAGTTTAGCTTGCTTCTGTATATTCACTTTTATAAAGTATATTTTCGATATTTTGCTAGACTCTCTATCCAGATGGTCAAATCTCGATTCTGGCCAACTACACTAGGCGTGGGTATTTCCGCCTTTCCACAGACGAACACTGGTGCAGATCTTTCCCGCAGTTTCGTTGCGTTTAACATGTAATTTATTATTTTAGCCGGTTATCTTACATAAAAACTAAACCTGTTTGGCTGGTGTGATAAATTATAATATCCTGAAGGTTAGGTTAGGTCATGTTAAGCTAAACGAACAGATTCCATATCAAGATAACACCACATGTCCGCACTCAATAAAAGCTGGACCTCATTTGATGATACGCACAACAGACACCACGTATGACTCAGATTCAAGCTTGCACACACGTGAGTTTTCTCACTTTAACCAGAGGGTGCTGGTTATTATACATAATAACACGTTAAAGTCAATAATTTGACTACAACATGAAAAATTCCTCACATTCACCAGAACTGTTGGCTACTAACTTATTAATTACTATACATAAAAACCTGTGATTGTGTATATTAACCTGATTTATCTAATTAACAGTAACATATATACTATGAACTAGGCAATCAGGAGCGTTAAACTATGTTATGAGATCTCTACCGCACGTCCATATCCAAGATCCAGAGAACTGTCTCGGCTTTAGACGGGTGCTCGGACCCCTCGGCCGGCGCTCAGACTCCGTCAAGAATCTGAGAGCCGGTCTAGTTGGACGTAACCTCTGACCTCCCAACCCAGATTTGATGATCACAAGGTTTTGACTGACGAGCGCAGCTATTTTAACTGTTGTTGCCCCCAAGTTTGTTTTTTGTGGCCCTTCAGATCAAATTTAAATACTTCAAATTTCCGAAATAAACTATAAATTAGACTCTTGTTGTTATTATATTTGGGCATCAGGTACTATACATTTCATGTAAGGCCTCTGCCCAATTCCTCGAGGACGTATGCGGGCTTCAGCTGGGAGATGGTGGGAGACGCCTGGTATAAACCAACCTCTCTCATGAAAAACTAATTTAAACCATATGAACAAAGGCATAACTAATCATTCATAAACTATACACGGGAACGGGGAATAGTTGTGTATTTATGTAAAGGTAGGAATTTAGGGGGTCATAAGAAAAAGCCAATGTTTTTGTAGTTGTAATAGCAAAATATTTGTTTGACTAAAATAAATAAAATATTGCTTCAGTACAAACATAAAGTTTAATTTTATTCACATGGTGACATCACCAGTTGTTGAATATATGTCATGAGTATAGCGGAATTAGATGACACAACTTTTTAAATTAAGAGAACAAGTTGTCATTAGATTTCAGGACACTCATGACGAGTATTCAAGAACTCTTGAGGTCACCATGTGAAGAAAATTAAACCGTATGTCTCCCCTAGTGCAATATTTGTCGTACAAAAAAAATTTAGTACAAAAACTGCATAAAAACTGACCATTTATCGCGTTCCCTACATCCCCACCTTAAATATTGTGGGTGTGCTGTTACTAATGTGTTAAATTTACCCTAATTAAACGTGACCACTAAATATTTGAATGTATAAGGTTTAACCGTGTTTGAAATTATCTACATGTTACACACCCTAGAGTAGTTTCTAACCAAATATTTGGTGTTTGGATGTTGAATAACATACTAAGCACCATAATTATTTAAGTTTTTACAAGCTTATGTGAAACCCTCTATTTGAGTAGTCCATCAATTTCAAGGGGTACAATAATTTTTAGGGTTAAGGGGGGCAGCCCCATCGCTCCTAACCAGTCTACTTGTGCACATGAGCCAATTATTACGTGTGAAACAGACGGACGCTTATGTTGCATATGGGTGTAGGTGGACTGGGCACTGATTTTTCCCCCATGCTACCACCAACATTTTCTCCCACCATGGATTGGGCACTGCTTCCTTACAGAATGATTTCTCTTCGAGGTGGATTGGGCACTACTACCTTGCAGTATAATTTATTTCCCAAGGTAGATTGTTGTAAACCCGGCTTGAGTCTCTGATAACCATTATTGGCTTCAGACATTGTGAATAGAATAGTATGTTCGACGCTGCTGTCGCTCTGCTTTGTCTTCGTTAGTAATAAATGCATATTTTAAAATTATGTGGTAGCTTACATGGACGTTTAAAAAACCTTTTAAAGTAGTCTTCTATATCTTAAGAGGTCTATGACCCAGCGACAAAGCGAGAATTTTAACTCCATCCTACAATAGCCCCCTAATACCTGGCTTACTTCTTCTTCTCCTCTGGGCTCCTGATATCTAGTGCTCTAATTTAGAGCGGCCCCAGACAATAGGGGGTGGGCACACATCGTCAGCCTCTTCTTACTTTATGTTCTTTATTAAGACTCTGGTGGGTGTTATTTTACCTTCGTAAATTACGACTGGACGTGTTATTTTGTTGGGATTGTTGCTACGATGGCTACTTGATGCTATGGGGAGGGGGAGGATGGAGGGCGTTCTTTTCTGGCTATATCGAGTACAATCTAGGATGGAAGGGAATCTGGGTTTGTTCGAAGGCCGGTGGCAACCTCTGGTCACGTTACAGTCATGTGTTTGGGAAATATAATGTAAAGCAGTATTTCTCAAACTTTCTTCAATCGCATGCTCCTTTGAAGGCCATGTACCAATCAAAGTATCTCTTATAACTTTCGTTAAAAAAAATACCTTCTATCTTGTTGACCAAACAGGGTGAAGGCTTTATTTAAATCGACCTTTTTATTTGTCCTTTGTCCATCGGTCTGGGCAATTTTAACGAGATTTGGCAGAGATATTCCTTGAACCTAGGCCAAACGACATTATATACTTTATTTCCCCCTTCAATTTCGGCCTTTAATGTGAGACTGACATCTTAAACCACATTAACAACAGATTCTATATTAATATAATATTCTTTTGAATATAGTATTTATTTAATTTCTATCTAGCTTTATCACCAAGGGAAAATATAAACTTCAAATACAAGACAAATTTGTAGGAGATATTTCAACCTTAAATCCAAAGAGAAATCTTAAGATTGTTGTAACGATAAGAACATGGAAGGAGCGAGATCTACTGTTCATACAACTACTAATAAAGTATGGTCGTTACAAATTCTAATAAAGCTGGATTAGTAAGCTAAACAAAGCCGTGACCGAGCTGACATAAGGTTTATAAACGTCTACAATATAAAAGTCAAAATTTATGTTAATTTACTTATCAAACTTATCATCAACAAAAATATTTTATGATTAATAAGACTAAGTAGTACGCCACGTACCCCTAAGGACATGTGCACCAGAGTTGGGAAAATATTACACTAAAGTATTTAAATATAAAGAGGAACAAATAATATTCTTCTAAATGCATACATTAATTAATAAACAACGCGCCGTGATATGGAATATATAAGCAACTCTCTCAGCACATCTGTATGCAGGGTTGCTTATATTAAAAACAGGGGCTAGAGCCAACGATTTTAAATTGTAGCTAATGCTTCACCTCAACATTACAAAGCATTTTTATGTTTTGCCAGCATCATCAAAGGCGTTATTTTAAATATTTTAGACTAGGTTTGTAGAGGAAGTGCGGGTAATATGAAACACCATTTACTTTTTCAATAATATCATAGCGTATTTTCACATTTTGTCATCGATTTCCATATTCAACTTATAATTAATATGTTTTAAACTATTTTCAGTGTTTAAAGCAAGATTAATAACTTTGAATGTCCTAGAGGAGCACTTAAAAGAGATTTGGAACAAATGAGGGATATATGAAATAGGGAGGGCAATATGGAATACTACACATTTTATGTAAAAAATTAATTATATTTACTAAAACTAACAAATGTTTCATTAGAAAGTGTAAAAAAATGCAAATATTATGTGTAAAACAATAAAATAACATTAGCTACGAATTATTTAAATAATACATTTTAATAAAAAATAACTAATTAATACATTAATATTAATAATATTTTATTATGTTACATTGTTCCCTTAATATATTTCTTAGGTGTTAGGAAAAATGTGTGGGCATTATGGAATAGTAATATTATTTATTTCTCGTATCGCCATTTTGGAAACAATATTTTTTGTTAGGTTATAGTAAAGTTACAGTAAAATAACGTTTTAAACTCAAAGATAAGCATGAGTGAGCCTTAACCTATGATTTGATTAGAATTAATAAGAACAGTAGCGTAAAGATATATAGCATAATAAACACCAGCCTCCAAAAGTTTTTGTGACAGCCAAAACAAACAATCGTCTTTCACAAAATAGTTAACGATAGATTGTGACAATTAACATATGAGAAACAATGGTATTCCGTATTGCACGACTAGTCCATAATACCCGCTTCTCCTCAACTATATAAAAAATTTCAAATAAATATAGGTATCGCTATTTTCTTTAAATGAGGAATTAACTCGCAGAGGGAAAAAACTTAGTACATTTATCAGATTTGAATAGTGATTTCGCTCATCTAGTTCAATCTTTCCAACCAACGTAACCGACTCTTTTTGAATAAATAAATACCATATTAAAGAGATAATTTTCAAGTTAGTCTTGCTACACTAAGCTTATCTCGACCATTAAAACATCGAACATTTTAACATTAGTAGTACTGTGAAAAGTAGAGCTCGCATTACATCATGACTAATGATCTTATCGTTTACTACCGTCTTAACATTTGTCTTTGGAATTAAAGATGAAATATCTCTTTGGATATATTATATTTATGCACTTTTAAAAACTATTTACTGTACTGTACATACATCTTTCGACCTAAATTCAAAAAATGTACCTGCCAAATTTGGTTAAAATAGGTCTATGCACTTTACAATTATCGCGTAGCAAAGATCCAAACAGACAGATGAAATGCCAAATGGTCAAGTTAAACAGAACCTTGCTTCACTCGGTCAGTTAAAATGTAATTGTAAAACTAATACATTTCTTACTGCTGGTAACTAAAGTATGATAAGGACATTGGTACACTCTTGTGCAATCATGACGCTGACCCTGTCTGCCAGACACTCCGGAAAAAGGAGTTCAATTTTTTTTTATATATATTTTATTTACTAGTGATGGTGTGCGCTCGTGCAAGGATGAAAACACTAGACGGGTGTTCATCATTCATCTCCATGACGTCACACGCGCTATCCAGTTTCTGCAACGTCGCAGGGGTGGCCAAACTTCTGAAGCTGGCCGTTCACAGCGATAAGCGTTAACTACGTGTGTTTCAGATACCGAGCTGTTGGCTGGAGTGGTGGGATTTGATTATATCTTTCTTAACCTACTGCTTTAGCAGCACATTGCTCATTTACCTAACCTGCCACAGCATCTCTAAGCACCAAAAACCTAGCGTCAACCTTGTTTACAATATGTGTGGCTGTCGGAATGTTTACAAAAAAAACTACCTTATTTTATATTATACAGCCTGTAAATGAAACGGGGGTCCCCCAGAAACAGGGCCCCCCATTTATATAATCGGCCACTCTTAATATATCGAAGGAAAATCAGATGGACACTTTATATATGTTTAGAACATACCCGTGATATTTAGATGCGGCCATAACCGTAATTATCAAATATAATAGCGTTGACATTTAATACCCACAATATTCCCAATTAACTTTGAGATATTTAACGATTTAACGTGCACTTTCTGAACAGATTGATTATATCACCACACGAGAACTTCTATTAACGAGATCGAAAGGACCTATACATTTTTCCGGCAAAGATATTTTCGCATACCTTTCGGGGTTATTTTACATGCCACAATCGACATGGGGACCGATGGCTTTATTTCCCCTCCAAAGGAAGTTGTGTTACGGATTTTTTTTATCGCTCAAGAAAAATCCGTCAACCCCGACTAGGTCTGAACCCACGAACAACGGCTCCTGAGGCGAGCACTTTACCTCAAGACCGAGGTGACATAAATTAATTAAAATGTTTGCTGTGTATACACCTTGATTCATTTAGGAAGGAAACTTTTTTTTTTACGGTTAATGAAAGTTACTAAAACAATACGTCAAGTCCTGTTATCTGGATCTGTCACTTTTTATTGATAATATCAATTCTTTAAAACAATACTAATAATAAATTAGAACGTCATCAGTATCGGCAGTAAAAATAATTTGTTTTTATTATTTAAAATTTCCTTCCAAAGAGAACCCTTTTATAGTTTATAAATGAGTGTCATTATTATGTTTTGGCTACGTTTATTTGTTGCTTTTGTTTTTGAGCGAGTTCTAAGGGTGGTTTTTAAGTGCTTGACGACCAAAATAGTTTTGGGAGTAGAAGCTGTCTGAACAGTAACCGTTTTTTTGTCCCGTGGGAATAAATACAGGCTTAGCTTTAGTCGGGTTGCTATAAAAGTAAACTTTTGGAAGACATACGAAATTAGTGGAGACTAGCCAACATTGACAGAAGATTATTTTATTTATATTACTGCTGTCAAAATTAATGTAATCTGTGAAAAGTCACAGTTGTAAGGTACATTAATCGAGTATTTTCGAACTGTCACGTTAGTTTGTATCTATATCATTCCAACTATAAATCAACAACAAACTATAAACCAACTTTCAAAATAGTTTCTTAATATAAAGGTGAGGTGGTACGAAACGTGAGTTAAGTTCCTTATTTTTGCAGTTTTCATAACTAGTCTCTTCTCTTCTTTTTTTTACATAAATGATAAAAATATGTTTTCGGTAGAAAAGTTAAGTTTAATTTTCTATATAAAATACGAATAGTATCAACATTTCTTCACTCTCGCTCATTAGTATCTAGATATTTGAACATAATGTTTCCCTTCAATTAACCAGTTTAAGTTAAATTGTCGCAAAACTCATTCATGATAAATATTCCATAACTATTGATATTACCTATTTGAATGATATTAAACTAAACGTTTATGTTGAAGTAATATTTTATTTACTTTGGCCAAAGAAGTGTTTTGTTATAAAAAAAACTGCAAAAAAATACTTAGCGTTTCCTTCAATACTCGTTGGATATGTGAGATTTCTGTAAGATTTGTTAAATTACTAATGGGTCGCGAATTTATTTTTTGTAAACTGCGTCCTATTACCCATCCGGGCTATCTGATATCAATGAGATAGATATGAGTAATTTAAAAATACTCTCATTTGCGTGGAGGTCAAATTGGAACTAATTTAGAAGAAGGGGAAAAAACACTCACAGTACACCGGAGTGGTATTCGAACCTCGATCTCTCTGTCAACGTAAGTCCAGTATATTATGAGAGTTACACCCTAGATCATGTAACCACCGACGTTGGTACTTGCGAGTCATTACACCCCCGCCCCCTCTCTCTCCCCGAAGGGAGATGTGGTGCACCCCTGCCGCGGCGGTAATCCGTCAAGCTGTCCTCACAGTTACTGAAACGAGATCATCACGTCGGAACTCTTACATTGCGGCCAATTTATGCGGCTTAGCTCCGCCGCAAATCATTCCAGGCCGCCACTGACTCATCCCCCCCCCCCTCTCCCTCCCTTGTGGAGGTTGAGGGCGAGCCCTATAACCTGGTTAGGAGACGTGTTGACCGCAAGGTTTTTTTATACTACTTTTCAGATCGGATCTAACAGCTAAAATATCAAAATAACGGTTAGAGATATTTCTGGATTTTTTAATTATACTTTAGCTTTTTTATAACGGAAAAACACTTCGACCTTTTTTGTGTTGTTTTTATTTAAAGAAATTCAGGAGTGAGGTGAATTTAGTTTTGCATTTGTGGCTCTACTGCTCTTTTCAAGTTTCTCTGAGGTATGAAGTATTAAGTATTATTTATCTTTATGGTAGAAATGTTTGGAATACCAATTTGCAGTAATATTTATCTTATGTTAAGTATTAATGCAGGATCAATCAATGCATTTTAAGTATCCTAAACTTTTAATTTCTTTGCAAAGATGCTGTACTACCTTTGTTTAAAAATATAACATTGAGCATTAAAACATCAAACTTTATTTGGTTCAAAACTAACAGGAATTATATATCATTTTTATCACTTCTAGTGGGAATTTGACAATAAGAGTTGGCAACACTGGTTAGGAGCAACATAGTTGGACAGTGCTAAACGTTACTTTACTCCGATTCAGAGAGGAAGAAGCTTTTTTTAACAGCTATTAAAAGTACTAAAATAATTTTCTTATATTCCCACGTAAAATCTTGCTGTCTGCAACTCTCACTTCATATAGATAATATCAATACCTATAAATTAACACTGTTAAGAAAGCAAAATGTTATGATTGCTGGCACCAAAATTATATGTTAAAATTTTTGAAAAGCTCCTTCCTACCAGAATCCTGTTATATATACACATTTATGGACGTTTGAAGCACAACGCCTCAACGCATTTGAGCACGGCCGAGGTACAATTTATTAAGAGTTAACAATTTCCCGGTAAAAACATCACATCATTGAGTCACAGATGAAGGGGATGTTTTCGTAAATGCTTTCACTTTCTTTTTTTTAGTACCGATTCTTACTATATGTTCAAGCTATACACCTATGTACTAATTACGTTAATGGGTTATGGATGAGGAAGATTGAATTTAGATTAAGTGTACCCGCATCAGCATGAAGGGAGTGTGGAACAACAATTTTGGAAAAAAACGCCCTCAATAAACTCAACCGAGACTCGCCCCCCGATCTCCTTGTCATCGGCATTCTAAAATAACACGAGAGTGACGCCTTATACTATGCGACCATTGAAGCAGACTACTTTTATTATTAAAGTATTAACATATATGGTCTAAAGCAGACCGAGAAAACCCGAGGTTAGTGAAACATTCAACCACCAAGCGCTTTAGTCGATACTTGAGTGTGATAAGAGAAATGTAATCATTGCATTGTGTGTGCGTGTATTATTTCATAGTACATTTTTGAGAGATTAATAAACCTTTTTATTGGCAGTAAAATTTGAAGGAGTCTATTAACTAAAATACGATAGTTTTTATAGAAGTAGTGAAAATATGTCTTTATTAGAGCCCTAAGTGTTGTTTGTAGGTCCGTGGTACAAGTTGATAATTATTAGATTAAAGCCCTTCGGAAGAAAAACGTTTGACCACTCTAGCTTAGACTATACGACCACCGGAGCGGGTGGGGTGGGGGTGTATGGGTAGGGTAGTGACTTTTTTCCCCCTTAACACCATTTCTTACTACCCGTTCTGCCGTTCGGGCTCTACGCCGGTAGTAGAGCATATTTGCACCCCTCATTGAATCCGGGGCCATGTTGTATAGAGGTGGAGGTGTCCAATGAATGTGCTAATGTCAGCAGTTGTATGACGTCTTTCTGACAAGACTCGTCGCCTCCTCTAATCTGCGTCTCACTACCAACAGTACACTCGAGGACATCACTATGCTTCTTCTAGAACGACCACTAACATAGGTTCAGTCTAGTGGTGTGCCTAGAAAACTATTTTAGGTGGGTCACACTATGTATCAAAGCTTATTTATATACCTCCTTTCTGTATTGGGAATTTTATGACTACTTTTAATGTGTATGCCTATAGTGGTATATATTTTGTAAACCTGGTCTTTAAGTTGAAGCTAATTATTATATACATTTTCACTGTTCTATATCAGTTGTTCTTAAATTTTTATAACCCCACTCTTCCCTCCCATGTTATTGGAAAAATCCCACACCCTTCCCTCTACCATCTTTACCCCCCTTTTTTCTATATCCAACCAAAGCTTTATTGATATAGCCACCTTTAAATCCTTCTTAATATTCTGACTTAGCAAAAGTAGTCCAAAAACCTGCTTCGTTGGTAGAATGTTTTAAGGCGGGGGTTAACGAACTGTTTAGACCAAATAATCCCTAGTACTTGAAAAAGTACCTGCTGGAGCCCCCATAAGAATATTCACACGAATATTATGAACATTCAATGAAGACAGTTAAATTCTTCAAGTATAAAACAACATAAACGGAAAACATCGCGACATGTTCTAGCTGCTCTTTTGGAAAATGTCCTTTATTCAGATTTTAAAAAGATTGGCAACCCTAGCTACTGATGTCATTTTATATTATGATAAACAAATAAAGAATATTCTAAGATTACTTCAAGGATCCAGAGATAAATATGGCAGAGCCGTAGGGCTTCAAGGATCACTGTTTAAAAAACGCTGGTCTAAACTCTAAACAGTACTGCGCAATATACTGGACTGTCGATGGTAGAGGATATGGAGTACCAAATCCCTGTTGGTTGTGCCTAAATCGTGTTTCACTGCCCATCCACACAAATACGGATGCATACACTTCCTCATTTCTAATTTCAACTTCCCTCATTCTTAACACATTGGCGTAGTTAGATCATATTATCCGAACAGACGCACTGACTAAACAAGTACACCCGAATCCATGAGACACAATAATGTCAAAATGCGGGTAACTATCAATTACCCTACCTGTAACCGAGCCCGTGGTCAGTGCACCTGGCTACGAGCTTAGGGGTCCCGGGATCGATTCCCGGCTGGTATCTTGGGTATTGTTCCCTTTAGAGAAATGATCCCAACGGTGACCATGGTTTAGTTAATTAGGTTTAAGACACACACCGGCTCCACAACTTGATAATAACTATCATCACATCATCTCATTGCGGGTATGGCGTGTAGATAAACTCCTATGGTCTACCCTGGCAACGTTATGTGCCAACAGAGGGACTAGTATGCTACACATATGTCGACCGAATCTGGATGGCATATCCCTCCCGGTCGTATACGCCATAAAAAAAACATTCTAGCTGTAAATGGAAACACAATACTGCCGATGATCTTGTTCAGAAATTGATGTTCAAACAGCGGGGTTAAGAACCTGTGAAGCAAATTCTTGGCTGCATAGAGATTGAACGAGAATTGGTATTGCTAATTAAATTCCTGATCTAGAGAGCTATGGAGTGGTTGTCATAAAGTGGTTCGCATCCCTTAGTTTGAGAACTCCTGCTCTATATTTTAAATGTAGTCGTATCTAAATAAGAGGAACAATAAAAGTTAGTATAACTATGTTCATAGACTGACTCTTTAAGTCACTTTTCATAGATAACAAAACTTATTAAATAATACTAATATTAAAGAATGTGGGGAATGCCAGGCCTCCACCGTGGTTCGTGATTCCACGTTAAACTGTAGGTCCTCCATTTCATCTCACAATCACCCTACCATTACACATTAGCGTAAGTGCGTACAACCAGAACGAGTAGTAAGACGCGGTGCTAATAATAATAATAATAATAATAATAAACTAATAATAAATCATAATTTGTTGTCAACAAAAAGTTTATTTTATTTCAAAGTTACTTTGCCATCAGAAGCCTACTATGGTAAATTTCACAAGTTTCAAGCTTTCATTAAAATTTATTTCCATCTTGGGGGGAAGCAAACGACCTGCCTGTTTCACCCTGGGGCGTTCATTATTGGTTCGGTTCCTGAAATTCAAGTTTTTCCTCGTTACCAGACATTGGACTACTAACACTATAGTCGAGTGTTTGTTTGACTTGGTTTTTATCTGCCTTACTACCAGCTCGGACTATCCCTAACAGTCATAAACAGTGGTCGGATTTTGACTACATAAATATGGTCAAAATATTACTCTTTCTTTTAGCATCGCTTCTTACTACGCGTTCGGCTATGTACTAATTAAACTGATGTATCAATTATGGAAAAGGTTGATTTTTAAGTGGGAGTGTACCTGTATTTTCTTGGAGGGAGAGTGGAAAACCATATAGGAAAAAAACCTCGGTAGACCCAACCGCGATTTGAACCCCGGTCTCATCATCATCGGCATTCTAGTATATCGTGAGAGTGACGCTTAAGACCATGCAGCCACCGAAGCAGGTCTCTCCCAATGTTCTATTGTAGAACAGTCCCGGGTTTGAACCCCGAGGTCAGTAGTTATTACAACTCAACCCACCCTATCAGTACTATCCCGACAAGTTTCCAACATTTTGCGATTTTGTGCTATTTCCATTCTTATCTACGTCTGCTGTGTTTTTGTTTACAATGAAAGATTGCAGAGAAAAAAAAAAGGCAGGGAAAAGGGAGGTAGGGGGGGGGGGCTGGATGATAAACTAAAATGATATTATTTCACGCGCGCACCTATAAAGTATACTATAATATAGTGTCAGTTTATCTCAAGATTTTCACCTCAAGGTGTGTCGTGTCTATCTGCCAGTAACGGGGAAAGATAACGTCTTCTGTAAGGAACTAACGAGGGGGGAGAAATAAATCTTAACTACACATCGAAAGATTTGTTGTTGTTAGACTCACATTTTAGAAGAGAAATACTTTATCTATAATGTCGGTAGATATAGACAAATTAATCTTATCTAGCCATCAACTAGGGACAGAAACTGGGGCAGAAACAAGCGTGTCTGGTTGTCTTGAAGGTATAAACAAATAATAAAAGTTTCACTATAATCATCTGTGATAGAGTACTACATACGGCTTTCTCACTTAGTAGGTCACTATTTGTTTGTATCGATTTTTTTTTTCTCCCTTTCTGTACACATTTCTCCTCCCGAAATGAAAGAAAGAGTTGAGGGCAGCGTCGTCCCGGGAACGAAACACTTGCCAAGTTCATCCGTCGCACCCGTGTCTATTTGACCGTAGGTTAAAAAAAAAAGTGAGGGGCGGTCACCATTGTTGTTGTTTTTCTGACCGTGGTGCACTAGGCCATGCGTCGCGACGTCTTCCTATTCGTCGCGTGGCTTGCGGCGGTAGTGACGCGTGGGACGGGCTGTAGGCAGACTATCGTCGTTTGTGATCAGGGTAAGAGTGATTTTTTTAAAATTGTGTCTACTTATAGTTTTTTTTTCCTTCTCATGATTCCTACACAATACATTTTTCTATCTTACTTTAATATAACTATCGGTACTTTTTTTTTATTGTGTTGGACGGAATTGTTTGTTGCCCCATAATTATTACTAAGGCTA
The DNA here is from genome assembly GCA_901482245.1 of Timema douglasi. Taxonomy (NCBI): domain Eukaryota; kingdom Metazoa; phylum Arthropoda; class Insecta; order Phasmatodea; family Timematidae; genus Timema; species Timema douglasi. The sequence continues at coordinate 92,371 of CABEEJ010002314.1, read as the reverse complement.
CGCATACGACGGTCGTATTACTAATTATTACGTAAATTTAATTAGCATTGTTTAGTTCTTTAATAATTATTGTTGTGGATTTCTCATATACAAGGTTGTAATCTCCGGTTTTTCCCCCCCTTTATTTTCCTAACGAGTTTTACAACTATCCCCGCACGAAAATGCGGCTACCTTCCCTCTTTTTCTACCTTATTTATCTTTCCACCCATTAGTGTGAACAGTGGCGCATCACCAAAAAGAGCATATAGGGCAGTGGATCCCCGCTCCCCCAAGACCAAATTAATTTTTTAAAATTTGCTAACAAAGGACCAAATAGCTTTTGGGGTCATTTAAAAAATTTACAAGATTGGGACCATACTACATGGCTTCTAAGGGCGTATAATTTTCAAAAAATCTTCAGGCAGTGACCATTCCAAATAGATTCTAGAGCGTTCATAGAATTCAAAATAAATCCGGACAAAGACTACTTCGAAAAGCTTCTAGAATCATCAAGTTTTTTAAATTTTCAAAAATACCTCTCTGAATAGCTTATATGTTGATTAAAATTTTCCTGGAAACGATCCTGGGAATCCTCTTTGGGTTGGAGGGCAAACTTTTAATTTTATTAACTCATTGATGCCATTGGGTCACTTTTATCACTTTTAGTCACGTTTTTTAAAAAAAGAAAAACTCAATTCAAGTCACTTTTCTAAACAAAATTATTAGGTAGGCTTATTTACCTAAATTTTTAAGGATTTTTCACTAAGGAAGAGCATCATTTAATAATCTTATTCAGAAACNTTTTTTTTTTTTTTTTTGCTGTCATAATTTAACGTGAATCTCAATTATGAGAAACTGTGGGGTTTTCTTAAAAGCATATAGCCTACTAATGGTTTTATTCGAAATTGCATTTTACTCGCTTTGGTGGCCGTATGGTCTAAGGTGCTACTTTCACAATAGAATAGACTGCCGAGAACGGGGAGATTGGAGTTTGATACCGGTCGGGTGCACTGAGAGTGGTTTTTACTAAATGGTTTTTTCCACTCTCTCTTGTCATGCAAATTTAGGTGCACTTCCTCAAAATTCAACTTTTCTCATCCCTAACTAATAAGCATAATTAGTACATAGACATATAACTCGGATGGGTGGTAAGACGCAGTGTTAAGAAAAAAAACCATATTATTATTATTTATGTATAATGTTTTAAAAAAAATAATTTGTTTTTAAATGATCCAAAGCTGTATTAATGTATCATTTTTATTTTCACGGTTTCATTTTTAACGGGAGTAAGGTTTTAAGTGGATAGGTGCTTGTGGTGCCAGGTATATTTAACTGTATATAACTGAAATATAGGAAACTATTCAATGTTCCTGAAGATGGTTGATTGATGAGTGGAAGCTTTTGCAGCTTGAGGACAAAATTTAAAAAGTTGAAGGTGTTAGAGCAGACAAATTTTGGAGTTATTTGTTCACATTTTATGGTCCAGCTCAAAACATCAAAATATATCCAACTATATGTAAAGTTGTAAAAGCTACCCTATCTATTTCCAATGTAAATGCGACTTTCAAAATAAGGTTTTCCTCCTCAAGTATAGTCCTCACAGAAGATCGGGTACCAAAGTAGGAACACACATTATATTTATATCCGACTACAAAAAATGCATCACAACATTATAGGCCTAATAATAAACCAGACTAGTGCCCATTACAAGACAGTTAATAACTCTTGCCCAAGGTCCTCACAAAAGTTATAAAAATTACCTGGAAAAAAAATAATTAAAAAACTGATGATAAAAAGAGGAAAGAAAATGAATGCATTGAAAGAAGAAAATAAGAAGATTTAAGAAACATCACAAAAGGAAAGGAAGACATTTTGAAAATGAATATTAACTAAAAGAGAAGCGGAAACTTGAAGAAGAAAATTGGCAAATCTGCAAATAAACTGTTCCCAGAAACAAATGAAAGACCATTCGTTACATAAGGCTTTTAAGAAGAACTTTTAGGCAGAAAAACTGTCCAAGTATTATTGGCAGGTGTTTGCTTAGTGCAAAAAGAGGAATAAATTACCATAAAAGAGACAGGCCACCGGCCACCTTCAAAAGAAAATTGATAAACACAAAACATCTTTAATACAGTAACTTCATTATTTAATTTAAAAAAGCCTAAAATATGATTTAGTTGTCTTTCGTAACTCTTTTCCAAATACAATATTGCTAACCATTGTTTGTAAGCTATAACCCATACAGGATCAAAGCTAAAATTACATTTCCTTTTAAATATATGTTTGGCGAATTTCTTTAAGTTAAGTTAAACTTTGGTCTTTACTGACCTATTTGGTAGGGAACAAAGAAAAATACACATACATTATTTATACTGCCGGGATATTCTTGTCACTTTTTTAATCACTCTTTTACTGCCTCGTGTCACTTTTCTCACTTACTTGATGACACTATGACACTTCGGCAGTTGCATTCCTGTTATCTACACAAATAGGGTTTTGGCTTTGCCACTGCTGATTCTTTCTCTTCCAGTAAACAGTGGCTTGGCTTATGGGGAAACTATGATGGTAAGTCTACCAATACACACGTTAAAAGTGCCCCAAAAGCTACAAATTAGATAAAGTATTGAAAAAATAGCTTTGATACATTGTAGCTAAACTTAAAGTCCGTTCACCGTAGGAATTGTTTTCTGAAAGGCCTTTTTCCCTACCAGAAGTTTATTATATAGTAGGATATTGGTAGGAAAAAAGACCTTTCAGAGAGTAATTCCTACCGTGAATGGAGTATAGGTCACTTACATTATTGAAATCTCTACCCTCAGTTACCTTTAGAATAATTAAAATATAATCTAAAGGCATTTAATAAACATTAATTGTTTTTGTCTTCGGTGGTTGTGGAGTGGTGCTCCCCTAAACCTCCCCTCTCACCCTCTTCTCCTCCGCAATTTAATTCTGAACACATCCTTAATTGTTTGCCCCCCTCTCCAAAGAAAATATCTGGATGTGCTATTGTGTGTGAATACAGCGGTCAGATAAGTGGTTCTTTCTTATGATGCTGCCATCTGCTAACAAAATCTGGTACCAAACCCGTGTTCTTTGGTTACGATAAGAGATGGCATCACTACCACGGCACGTGAGTAAAGTTTGTCTTCAAAATGGAACAGCTTCAGTTCATGTTCATTGTTTCAGCTTCTTCTGATAGGAAGAAACTCATAAAAAAAAACTTTTTTTGCGGGCATTAATGATATTTTTCTACTATTAACCTAAGGAGAGGATGAAATCCCAGTGCAATATAACGGGCTGGAACTGAACCCCAGCCTCCTAGAACAAAGTCGTGGGCTTACGAAAGGTCGTTTACTGCCGGCGGAGCAAGTTGGGCCCGACCGGAAACGTGAGCTTTGACTTGAGATAAGATTATTCCTCTCACAATAATGGATTACTTGTTCCTTTGTTTACTTAATTCGTGTCGTACATATGCACAAACACGGCCATTAGCGTTCAGGTTATTTTAGTTGAAATGGGCGGTCTGGCCCAATAAAGTGTTCAAGGTCTGACTTACTATATTACACACAAACATTTAAAAACCACGAATGTTTTCGGTTCTCTGGACAACGGCTATTCACACAATGCCTCCGTGGCTGTACCCTCACCCGCTCTAAGGCGTCACTCTCACAACGGGACTAACGATAGCTGGGAGATCAGGGTTCGAATCTCAGTCGAGTATACTGAGCAGTTTGAAAAAAAAAAAAAAAAAACATAAA
>CABEEJ010002314.1:35798-87921 GCA_901482245.1 Timema douglasi | reverse complement strand
GTCCCGGCACAGATTTATCTGATTACCAAACCCTTCCTTCACCTCTGACAAGACATCTTGTGAATGTGGGGAATGCCAGGCCTCCACCGTGGTTCGGATTCCACGTTAAACTGTAGGTCCTCCATTTCATCTCACAATCACCCTACCATTACACAATAGCGTAAGTGCGTATAACCCGAACGGGTAGTAAGACGCGGTGCTAATAATAATAATAATAATAATAATAATAATAATAATAATAATAATAATACACTGAAAGGTAGCAGTTCTGCCTTGACTTACGGCCTACATAATATGACCCTATCTAATAGGTTATGCCGTATTGGAATAATGTGAGGTGAGCCTTAGAGGGTGATCGAAGGGTAGTTGGGCCTATCTACATCTCATACGGAGACCGTTGCGTTGTGATTAGAGTGGTTGAAGTCAAGTGGGCCCTGGTTCGATTTCCGGGTGTTGCCAACTAAGCTAGCTAATAGTTTATATGCAAATATTGAAAAATGAACGATACCTTGACATGAGAATTGAACCTGGAACCTTAGCTTAGCGCAGCAATACTATAACACTCTGCTATACAGGATTCATCCCGTGTTCGGGTTCATTCTTCACCCATAGTTTGTCAGAATCTATGTGTCATTTTTTTCAAAATTGGCCACTATAACACTTGATACGGTTTATATCCGTAACTAATGGTCCTTTCCGTCTTGTAAGCTTCGCTGGTCACGCACATTAAATTTTAAAAGTTTTCGCTTACTTCTATATATAACATTTGTTTGAAAATCCATCCTGCTATTTCAGTCAGTAAAAATATCAAGGTGCTATTCCCGCACCGGTGGTAGTACGATCTAAAGGGTCAGGCTCGCAATGGACTGGACCACTGATGACGGGGAGTTTGAATCTTTATCGAGTGCACTGGGGGTGATTTTGTGTTCATGGGCGTAGGGTAGAGGTTTTTATTGGGTTCAAATCACCGCCCACCCCAAATTTTCAGAAGTTTTTAATATGAATCTTAAATATGGCCTTGTATCAATCAAACTCTAAATAACTTATAGAAGCATTCACTTTTTAGAACTATTCCAGGGAAGACCAAAGAACCACTTCAAATAGCTTCTAAAGACATTCATTTTTCAAATATGTGTTAGGGAATCACACTTTCAATATCTAGTAAAAGATAAAATCCAAGTGAGGAACACCTAGTTGCATCCAAATTTGAAAAAAAGGTTCTGGCTGGAGATAATTTCAAATAGATTATAGAGAATTTAATTTATAGCAAAACATTTTGTGAGCACGTCTTAAAATAGCTTTTAGAGGTAATATTTTTTTTTTTTAATTTAAGGCAATCACTATTCTATATAGCTTTGAAAAGAGTATAATTTTCAAAAATTCTCCCAACGAGTACAGCTACAAATAGCTCCTAGGAGCATCTGATTTTCTAACATTGACTGGGGGTTCAGGAGGGTAGAAAGACCCTAAAAAAACTCTTTTGTTACTTGCTCCCCCTTCTTTTCTCACACAAATTAAAGTTCCACCACTACCGTATAAAGTAACAATGTTCTTATTTCTTAGGGTTTGGTAGACGTCTTAATATGTCATAAACTTAGGTTTTGAACCCCCTTACCAACCCCTCTCTAATCCCCCCAAATTAAATTATCTCTACGCCCTTTCTTGTGTTATGTGTAGCAATTAAGCTTAATTATCTGGTTTATATAGTCGCAGGTAAAATTAATTGGTAGGACATGTGATGATATAATCTGTATGATTAGAAAGTACACGTTGAATACATCAATAAACAAATCATTCAGACACGGGATGACTAGCAAAGGGAACCTACCACGATTTGCCAGCTTCTTAAGGGGGCCGCTTTGGTAAGTGAGAAATCCTCGCGCAGACGTTCAGCTCTAACGCAATATTTAATTATACGATGATTTATATGGGTCACGTCAAAGTAAAGTAGAAAAAGTCCAAGAGGACTTTCTTTCCTTAACAGCCCTATAGTTTGAGTGTTCTTAACAGGAAAAAAAGTTAAAATGTAACATTAGCTCATTTTTAACGACTTTTTACACATATTTGTGGAGCTATGAGATTAGGCTTGAGGAAAAAGGGATCTAGATTTAACCGTCTTCTAACAAATACAGTAACATTTTGATGGGCTCACAACATACATTTTTAAGATATTTGAGAATTAGCAGCGAGCTTTCTTCTTTATCTTGTGATACGAAGCTACGTAGTTTTCTTTCAAATTTTTCTTATCGACATAACAAAGGGTTTTTGTAGATGAAGGGTAAAAGGGAGTATAAGCTTAGACAGAATAAAAAAGTAGTTTCAGAAAAAAGACTCAGACCATTGTATTTTTAAAGCCTTGTGGCCTGACAGTGATTGATACTTCCTCGCTTACCGAGGATTTGATTCAATTTGCTCGGTCAAGAGAATAAGGAAGGGCTTGGTGTTCCGGGTGTGGTTTGGGTGTTTATTCTCTCTCCTGGGAAGATATGATACCTCTGCGCCTGACCATACACGCGCTATCAGCCGCCCTGCCTATCCGCTCACACCTTGATGCACTTCCCGTGTTGCTGCCAGAAGTGTTTTGACGGATGAGAGTCAGATAGTCATCTGGCGTTTCTTGAGCTTCTCTTTCGTTTCAGTAGGCGTTTGTTTGCAGGGGCGCGCCCAGGATCTTGNCCCCCCGAGAAAAACTTTGATTTCAAAGAATGCAAATGGTAATATTTAAGCTAATTTGTACCAAATTCGGATCCTCGGCTTATCCTCTGTCACTGTGTACGCCACTGGCTAACAGGTCTGTGTCTACACGTTTCTCTTCACATACAGGATTTGCATTTGGTGGGTGTTGGGGCATATGATATCAACTGCCCCTTCCCCTCCTCCTGATACAATAGTGTTTACATGATTGCTCTAAAATAATAATTTCAATGAATGTACCCACTTCAAAACTTTATGTACAACAAAGAGTAAATAATTTAACCATTTCTAGAAAATATTACGGTGTCACAGGTCCAGTTTTCATTTAAGTGCAAACTTACAGTACAATTAAAAATCGATAGAAAAAGGTATTTCTTTGAAAAGCCCTAATTATTACACAGAATTATTTGTTTTATATTAAATATAATTAGCCCCCGAAGACCCCCCGTGGGTACGTGCTTGGTTGTTTGTGTCATGGAACCCTGGGCAAACTTTGTTTGTGGGGTTCCCAGTTAGCTGACACACTCTCTCACCCCCAAATAAAAACAAATAAATTAAAAACTCAATTTTTGTTAATGTAGTTTGCACTTATAGACTATATCAATTTTTAGCTGTAAGGCCTATAAGGTATCAAGAAATGTACTAAAAAAAGTAAATACATGTAATAATTTAATGCTATAAAAAGTGTTTTTTTTAATACATATAATGTTTGATTTCTCCCCAACCCTTAGTTAAATTTTCTTCACGATGAAATTGATTTATATGTTCAGGTACAAGTAACAACTATGCCAATTTTGAATTAAATCTATTAATGTGTTAATAAGTTATAGTGAGTCATATTCACCACAGACAGACAGACAGACAAATCGTCACCCGAGAATGCAAGTGTTCTATGTCCAATTTTTAACTTTTGTGTAAAAGAGCATTGAAGTTTGACCTTGTGTATAAAACCACTGTTAATAGATGACAACTCGAGCTTGTATCTCCTTTAGTAATTATTTAATAGTCTCAATTTCAACGCAGGTTTATCATATGCATTCTAAATAAACGTAAACACCAAATATCTCAAATTTAACAATTTTGGAGATAGAACACTTGCATTCTCGGGTGACGAAATGCAATTTGGTAAAATTAAAACGGTTCACTCGTACAATAAATCAAACCATATGATTATGTTTTTACTTGTTTTTACACTCTGAAAATATATGTTCGATCACCTATACAGGGAGCCTGCTACCCGAGCACGCGAGCAAAAATTTCCCAGCCTGACTTGTTTATCCCCTTCTTCACCCCAGTAAGCATAAGCCCTCCAAAATCACGGGGCATTTCCCTAATACCTTATGCGAATAGGGTTTAAAATTGGTATATAGGTGCAAACTACTGTAATAAAACTAAACAAAAAATAAGTTTTTTAATATATATTGGGGAGAGGGGGGCGGGGTGCAGACAACTGTGGGTGCCACCGCATATGAAGTTTGCCCAAGGCCCCACGTCTGCTAAGGGTGGCTCTACCCTTCTGTTAAACCAAACAACCACCAATAAGTGGTTTAGAATATGTACAAAATGTATGTAGAGCATCATATTCAGTGGCATATAAACAAGGAAGCACAGGGGAACATTTTTACTGGCAGTTACTTGGAAAAGTAGAATTTCGGCAGGAAGAGAAATAACTAAAACATACAAACATATATTTTAACAGTCACCATTGATAATGTTTTACTATATTAAAAGTGTAATTTAGTATATGTTGATAATACCTATGAAAATTTAACAGTTGAAGCTCACATTACTTGATGTATGAATACAATAACTTTTATATCACTTAGATAAGGTTTGTCCTATGATCATTGGACTCTTTATAGCTAAAGAATAATTTTTTGTATAAGTTGCCAAGGCCGGATTTGGAGCCGGGAAAGTCCCAGGGCTGTAGAAATATCGAATAACCTAGCATTAAATATTATAATTTTTTTAATACAAAATTAATGTTTAAATCTCAATATTAGATATATTTTTTTAATAAGGAAACACTGTGATTACACTACATTAGATTTGTTTGAAACAAAAACTCTATTATACATTTTGTTTGGTTTGTCTCTCTTGATAAGGACAGTAAATAATGTCAAAACTTAGAAAATAATATTCTTGTACTTTATTTTAAAAAATTCTGTCCCAAAACTACTGAATTTTTTTTCAACAGTTTGTGGAGGCACTGGAGCATTAACCCCTATCACCCTCTTATGAATCCGGGCATGCAAGTTATATAGCTTTGTAAAAAAATTGGTGTGGGGGATATAATTATTGTGAAATGTGCAAAAAAAAATTGCTTTCATTTTTGAGAAAATGCTTCTCATAAAAATAAATATCCTCTAAATAGTTTCTAGAAACACCCAAAGGTCAAAGATTTGACAATAGGAAGGAAGGCCTGCTCTTATTTCTTATTAAGATGTGGGGAATGCCAGGCCTCCACCGTGGTTCAGATTCCACGTTAAACTGAAGGCCTTCATTTCATCTCACAATCACTCTACCATTACACATTAGCGTAAGTGCGTATAACCCGAACAGGTAGTAAGACGCGGTGCTAATAATAATAATCTTATTAAGCTCCACCAAACAACCATATAATTTCTTCATAAAGGTTTACACTTATAACTCTCACGCCCCTCCCTTCCCCACCCACTCCTCCACCAAACAAAAACGTTCCTGCACCTTTGCATACATATTCCAAAGGTCTAAATGTATATCTTGCAGTTGCCGATTAAATAGTTGCTGATCTACTTTGCATTGATCATATTAATAATAACAAAATCTCACCAAATCTCCTATAACTGATTGTATCATGTTCTTGACAAATGGATTTAGAGCTTGCATTAAGCATAAAGTAATGAGCCTAATTATGAAATTAATGCTAATTTGTGTGTCCAGGTTGCGGCTGTCACCAATATGGCTCGAGGAATTCCATGTGTGATATCGTGTCCGGGCAGTGCCCTTGTAAGCTGCACGTTATAGGCAGAGCCTGTGATTATTGTCAGGTAACAAACATTTAATATTTTACTGTGCAAATAAACTAAAGATGCCGTCCACAACAATCCTGTGAATATAAAATATGATATGCTTTTAAATGGATTTTTTTCATTTGATAATTGATTAAGAAACTTGAAAAGTTGGATGAATCATGTAAAGTTGATAATAACTGTCACGTTTGGCTCATATGGGTAAGGAAGGTTAATTATAGAATATATGCCTCTTGTTTTATGCCAAGTATTATAAAAATTAGGTGACCTGGCGGTCTAGGGGTAAGGTGTCAGACTTCTGTGCTGGCGGCCGGGGTTCAATCCTCGGTCCCGGCATAGATTTATCTGATTACCAAACCCTTCCTTCACCTCTGACAAGACATCTTGTGAATGTGGGGAATTCCAGGCCTCCACCGTAGTTCGGATTCCACGTTAAACTGTAGGTCCTCCATTTTCATCTCACTATCACCCTACCATTACACCTTAGTGTAAGTGCGTATAACCCAAACGGTTAGTAAGACGTGGTGCTAATAATAATATAAAAATTAAATATTCATTTTCCCTATTAGCTACTAAAATTCCTGACTTAAAGGTGGGTGCTAAGCTATTAACTTAGTTTGTAAGTCATGTCTACCAGGGAAGTATACAGGATTGTAAAGTAGGTGGCCGGAGCGTGAGGGAGATACTACAACCTACAAAGGGGAATAAGGGTGGGGTTTAATGAATTAGAGTGATTTAGTAATGTTAGGTGAGTTAAAAATCAAAGGAAAGCTGTAATTAAAAACATACAAAAAATTATTCCTGTATATTTTATAGTTAAATTAGAACAAAGAATAATAAGAAAAATTATTCATGTTGCTAAGAATATTAGTGATAGTCAAGAGAGCAGTCAGATATAGTTACAAATTTGCATAACTTATGGTAGAAAAGAGAGTAGGGGTACAACAGGTGGGGGAGGGGAGGGGGAGAAAGCCGCCTCTACCCCAACCCCACTACACTTCTCCCACTTCCTTGTGGCTAATCTACTCATATTTGCTGTAGTGCACTTTTTATTGCCTCATTAATTAATATGAAAAACTATAGATTTTAATTTTATAGATAGTGTTGTATTTTAATCATAATATTATGGTATTTACTATAAATTTTTCTTGTTTTCTGTCAAATTTTAAATATCATAGATATAGCACAATTCTTCACCTGGCTTTATGGTGCCCCTTGACGTATGGTAGCTGATATGAACCCCTTACTAAGCTAATGCATTCCCCTATTTTTGATGAAACACATCTCATTTTTGTTCTGTTTCACCCCCCTTGGATAATTTCTTATTACTTGTTGTGAGCAGGATGGTTTCTGGGGCCTGTCCAACCAGGGCTGTCAACAGTGTCACTGTGACCCGGTGGGGTCCAACAATGGCTCATGCAACCCTCGGACGGGGCAGTGCCCTTGCAAGAAAGGGGTAGGAGGTCAACGGTGCGATATTTGTCTGCCTGGCCACTACGGGCTCACCACCAGTGGATGCTCCAGTAAGAACTGTGTCTGTTACAAGTTTTACTTTTCATCCCCAAACAAGGATTGAGATTGTGATCCATACAAACATGTGTTTAGAAGTGTTTACCAACAAAATGTGGATGATGGTTGTGTTAGTAATAACCACTGTATGTTGGAAATAAAATAGCGATGTTTCATTGTGGATCGATTCTTTTGAAAATCAATTCTTTATCTTCGACTAATCAATTTTTAAATAGCTTCAAAGGCCTCAACCTGATTCACACTCCGATTGTTTTTCTAACGATTTCAAAAAGATTGAAAGAAACCAACATTAATACAGGAAAATTTTGGTTGGCTATTGGAAATGCTTTTTTGACTATTTGTATTTGGAAATTTTTTAAACCCAAGTTTGCACTTCTGGGGGACCCGGGATACCCTTCAGGTTGGAAGGCAAAACTCTTTTAAAAAAATGTCTACAAACTGCCTCCTTCATCTTACACCAATAAGGTTTTCCACCGTCACTGGTTCTTCCCTATTAATAAAGCACTTAAAGTTTGTGAGGTTGGCTTGTACAAACACAAAGCGTACATTAGCCTATTTGTAAGGCAACACGCATCATTTAAATCACTATCCTTGGTTACTACGGAAAGACTTGAAATAGCTTCCCGAGACATTTTATAATTCAGTCATTTTCTTTGCTACCCACTGACCCGTATCCCTTCTCCTGCAAAATTACGTTCTGGCTACAACTTTGATTGTTTATCACTTCCCCCCACTCCACCCAAAGGTAAATTTCTGGGTGTGCCACTGTAGGTTGGTGTAGTCAGATAAACCAACCTTCACTATTACGAATCAATGGCTTGATCTTGGGAAGATCGTTTAAATGCACTCAATCTTTTTCCTGAATTGATATGGCACCTTTTGATTTAGAGCAATCCAGAGAATCGATTCATTGCCCTTAAATCGATCATCCCTAAGGTAAAACCACTCGGGTGGTAATCGAGATGTCTTAAAAGCCCATCTCACTTTAAGGATAGTAACTAAATTATATACGTAATAATACTCGATTTAGTCATTGCAATTTATACTGTGGTGTGGTTTTCAGTATCTTAATTAAGTAGAATTAATACCAGTGATAAGGTTTTACCATATTTACAAAAAAAGAGCAAAAATCAAAATTAAATATTTTAAAATGTAAAAATTATTTCACTGATCCCAATTTAACTTTTGTCAAGTGTAAAATGCAGAAAACTGCACTTTAATACATGAGATTTTTTTACACTTAATGTAATTATGTAGACGGTCTGAGGTTTCGCTCTTGCAATAGACTGGACTCCCGAATCCCGATCAGGGGAATTGAGGGTGTTTTTCTCCAAATGGTTCACCAAAGTTCCTCCACACAAATTTGAGTACACAATTATATTTTGTTTGTCATATCTATTACATTGTAAAAAACAAAAATATAACTTTTTTATGTAAATTAATTATATTAATACAATTTGATACTTTTTTGTAATTTTATTACTCTTCCAACTTTACAATTCTATATAATTCCTTTTACTGATTTCTTAAAATTGTTATTTGAAGTCAAGGTATTTATAAATAATTGTATTTGAAATATTTTTTGAGGGATTTTAATGAATCTTGCATGTACATAGGATTCGACGAATTGAGGATTCGGATCTGGTCGTGAGGTTAGCCCCATAACTGTTTTAGGGTTGAACCACCAATAAAAAGTATTAGAGTAATAAAACAATTTTCAATTTAAAATAATTTTTAAAAATGTTGTTTTTTTAAATTCTTCCACATGTTATTTTCTAAAATCTTCAACTATCAAAGTTTGTAAAGATTTCAAGAATTTGAGGGTTCCAGCCATTGGTTCTATTTCTAAAAGGTTCAACTTACTGTTAATATACCAAAGTATAAAGTGTCCATATCAAATTTCAACTCTCTAAGGTATCGAGAAATGGAAGAAAGAGCCCTGGAGTGACAAACAGGCACCTGTTGTACTTATATAAGTCGATTAGGTCTTGTTTACAATTATTAATATATGCTCATTAAGTTAAGTATTGCATTGTTCCAGAGTGTGATGTATGTGTGAAGACTGGTCACATCTGCGACCCAGACACCGGTCGCTGCGTGTGCCCCCCGCACACTTTGGGGCCCACGTGTAGTCTATGTCAACCCAACAGCTGGGGTTTTGAACCAGGCAAAGGTTGCAAGGTAGGCTTTATATGGTTGATCTTAAGCTACACACATCACTTCCAATAAGTGTATAGACTATAGTGTACTATAACAGTGTTAACATTTTATAAAGGAAGTTAACTAATCTTCCAAAACATGGTTCATATCCAAAAGAAGGGAATATATGGCTTTAGGTGTGGTGGGAGGGAACACGAGTTAAGGTATCCTTTCAGTTTTTGTAACAAAAAACCTTTTTGGCTTAAATAAGTTAAATAACACTACAGTAGATAAATTTAGTTTACTTGTATACACATGGTAGTCTCAACAGTTCTTGAATGTTTGTCATGAATATCGCGCAATTTTATTTGAACTTTTTATCTCAATTTAAAAGGTTTCTTTTCAAATCACAATAGGTTCACGAGATGATTTTGATCAATATAGATATATAAATAATGGAAACACACAATAGTTTTTTTAGGAAACCAGTCAATTAAGAGAATTTATACAAAACCTTAGTACAAAAGATAAATGATTTAAGAGTATAAAATATACAATCATTACTGTTTCCAGCCTGTGGCCTGAGTCACTTTTATATTCAAGTCATACATTTCCCACTACCAGCTCGCTAGGTCTGTCGTAGCTTCATATTTCTTAGAATCTAACTCAAGACTAGAACAGGCACAACATCCAGTCTCCAGATGTTAATTTATCAATGTGAAAGGATAAACCCACATTCCACCAATGATACATTTTTCGGCCATACCATAAATTGAACTCGGGACGCTTAGCTCAGAAGGCAGACACGCTACCGACTATAGAGTATAATATGTGCCAAATTTAATGTGAAATAATAAGATGATAAGTGTCACAATTGAAAGTTAAAATTTTAGTTAAAAAACAATGACTGGAATAAAAAAGAAGCAAATATTGTAAAGACAAAAATTAATATTGAAAAGTTGAACTATAAAGTTTAAAATTGAGTTAAATTTAAATTGATTATAATGATAATGATTAAAAATAAAGATGATTGATTTTACATTAAGGTAACCTTGTTAAATTGTATGGTGAAGTTACAGAAGGTCTTCATAAAGAGCAAATAATACTTTAAATGTTTCCTTATCTCATCTAAAACTTGACACATATCATCTTAATATTCCAACATGAGATTTGACACATTATTGTACTCTTTAATAGTTTGTGTGTTTCCAGTATTTATATTTTGTATTTTTTGTTCTATTACAGTTGTATAACTCATTACAAATATATTTTTAGATCTTATTCCTTTTTAATATATCCAAACTCATTATTACACCATAACTTAAAATATTTTCTAAATTGTTATATTTTATATGCGTCAAATTAAAGAAACATTCAAGTGTTCCTTCGATATTATTTTTCAGCCTTGTGAGTGCAATGGTCCTGGAGCTATCCACCCTCAGTGTGACCTAGTGACTGGGCGATGTTCTTGTCGCAATGGTTTCCATGGGGACCACTGCGTCTCGTGCACTGCTGGCCACTTTGGCTTCCCTCGCTGCCAGCAGTGCAGCTGTAACTTGCCAGGCACTATGCCGGACAACTGTGACACTTCAACAGGGCAGTGTTCTTGTGACGATAAGGGGCAGTGTCCCTGTAAGGTCAGTGACTACCTAGATTACAGGACAATGTAACAGTTGTAACCTGTTAGGTGGGTGTGGATAGAAACATGTAAGAGGGAATGAATACAATGTTACTTTTAACGAAAATAAGGACACAGTGTACACTTTACACTGCTGCTCTTAGACGAAGCGGTATTGGTTGCATCTTGAAGAAAATTCATCATTACCACCCAAATCCCCAACCTTGCTTTTCATTCTACTGGAACTCATCAGGAGGGAGTGTGAGACGCTTAACACAACCTCCTAAAAGAGTAAACAAAAAACTAAAAATGGAAAAAATAAAAATTGATATAAAATGATAGGGCACTTAGGAAAAGGAACAAATAACATAAATTACAAGCACAGGAATTGGATTTGAATATAATCTCTTTAAGGAAAACTTCTTAATTTTATGAGGTACATTTTTTATGTATGGAAGGAGGAATATTAAACATGGATGCAAACATATACGAGGGAACAAATACATTATGACTTTCTGGGCTGATATATAGCTTGATTGTGGGCCTACAACATGAATTTTTTTCCTCCGTCTTATATGTTTTATCCATCTTTCCTGTACATTCTTCCTTGTGTACAAAAATCTACCTCAAAAAGTGAAAAGAGGGTTTCCTTAATATTTGGGGGGGATACCTACTATATAAGAAAGATAATGTTGTACAGTATCTTTCTCAGAAACAATGCATGATAACAACATGCAGTTTTTTTATACTATATTTAACTTGTAAATTTAAAATGAACTATATTAATATAGAAAGTTAAGAGTTAATATTTACTTTTTTACAATAAGATATAATTTCATTTAAATTACAATTAAATAAAACATGAAACAGAGTTTTGAAGTTATCATATTATTATATAAAATAAGATAATGTCATATCATACACGACGAATATTTATAATACAATAATTTTTACAAAATTTGGTATTTTCAAATTAGATCATGTCTTAACTGTTGAAAAAATTCAGTAGTTTCTTGATAGATGGGTCTGCCATCGAAAGCACCTCTCCCTCTTCTCCCCAAAACCTTTTTAGCATTATCTACCTTTCCATCTTTTTTGAAAGCCTGTTACTCCTCCTTCCCTCAATCCATTTATATCCTGTTCAGGTAAAACCCTTGACTTGACACTAATTGTTCGTCACCTCCAAACCTGAGCTATTGAAAATGTTCCCTGTTAAGTATTTGCATGATCTACGTTAAAAGTTTTTTTATGGGGTAGGCTTGATTCTGTGTAGCTTATAAATAATTTGATTAGATATAACCTATTTGTATAGCAACGGTTTTGTTAGAAGAGATTAAAATGCTTTCTCTAAATAGTTTTATTCATGTTTTATATACAAACAAGACCTTTTCGTACTTATAGCAGGCTTAATTTTGTAGATATTAAGATTCATTGGTGCATCCAGAAATTTACTTTAGGGAAGGGCGAGCATGTGTGTCAAAGCTATTATTTCTGTCCCCTGAAAATATCACATTCTTTTAATTTAAGGCCTTTTTTTTTAAAAGAAATGACACACACACATGTATATTATGCTGGGTACAAAATTTATGGATCGTGTTGTACACATTAACATGAGTAAAGTAATTTTAATGATGAGGATGATGATGATGTTGGTAAACTCCAATAATAATAATAATAATAATAATAATAACAATAACAACAAACTAAAAATTATATATCCACAAACCATAGAGGTAAAGGCAATTTTGTATTTTAGTAATAAAAAATAAATGGTGCGGTGCACCACACAGACTTTCTTTCGCTTTTATCTTGAAATAGACCTTTACTAAAAACTTGTAAAATTTGTGAAACCAAATAATAGGTTTACCCATTGTTGTAGAAACACTACACCAAAAATCATAAATGAAATTATATAGGCCTACACTGTTACATACTCTATGGCATTATGAACTAGGAACACTGTTCCCAAAAAGTGAGAAAGGAGAAACATCTTTGCTAACCAAAAATCATAAGAATCAAATTAATTTTCAAAGGCCTGTAATAAAAAGTATGTATATTTGTTTATATCTCAGAACTTATTTGTATTATAAAAACATATTTCAAATAATTTTTTTTACCTTTGATAGTACTACAACTTTTCAATGATAAGTGATCATATATCCCAAATAATTGTGAAAAAATTATGAAAATTTGAAAATCTCTTCTATGTAAAATACCCTCAAAGTCATGTTCATGAGAAAAATTAAAATTACAATTATGTTTATAATGATAAACAGTGTTTATATTTAAAATTTAATCAAAATCATTAGAGCGAATTTTGATAAAATAGACTTATTCTCTTTTTGTTTTTCAATAAACTACCCTTAAATTTAGTGTTAGATCCCTTGGGGGGACCATATGAAAACCCCTGATACAAATTCTTAACCCAAACAGTAAAATGGTTTTGGCTCTAGCCCAACCAAAGGTACAAAGAGTTAGACAGACGGCATTGCAAAAACCACTTTTTTGTTTTGTTTCATAAGATCATGAAACATCGACATTTATCAAAATCTCGATTTTGAATTTTTGACGATCACAATATTTTTGCTCCAAGGTGTCGAGGGGAAGTAAATATTGGTTTAAAAAGCTTAGTTACCCACAGCGAACAAAAAGAAATAGCTTTTTTTTTAAATAGAAGAAAGAAAAAATATTTTTATATATTCCTATGGTAATAGATAAACTAAATAAAAATACCACAATTGACTGTAAATAATGAGTTCCTAAGATAACTAAGAAAAACTATACTTTGACAGGGATTCGAGCCTCTGTCCTTTGACTTTGTATGTCATTCTATAAAACACCTAGATTGCGGCTCAAAACTCGGCATCACTCCTTGGAGAGCACATCAATGACAGCTTGTCTTTTGTTGTGTAGCAAGCAACAAAGTTGAAAGGATTAGGGGATTGACTGTGGAATGTAAGGACTCTCTGAAAGGAGGCAAAGTATACAAGGGGTGGAGAGGGGTTGGTGTGGTGACTGCCATAGCTACAGTAGCGCACCTCTATTGAGGTGATAATACATATTAATACTTGGAGGAGAAATTTACAAAACCTCGAGATGTCCATCCGAATCTTATAGATATATATTACTACAAATTGTTTTTCTTTTTTTTGGCTTTGTACCTTTTAATGTAAAACAACAGCGCTGGAAAAAAATTGCGCAAACCATTTTTACAATTCATTGATATTATTACTTAGTTTGTATTATAGTCCTTCATTTGGTATCCATTAATTTTAAAATGTCAACTGGACACAGAAATTGTACCCAGGGCCATTGACCAAGAAGGTTCGATTCTTGTGTTTAGGTGTAATTTTTAAACTACATTTTAACTGAAAACAACTTTTAGCTAAGAATAGAATTTGTCTGATTTCAGGTGAACGTGGAAAGCAAGCGCTGCGATAGGTGCAAGCTGGGAACGTTTGGTCTACAAGCTGATAACATTGATGGTTGCACTCAATGCTTCTGTTTTGGTCGGACAACAGCGTGCACCCAGGCTGGTCTCATCTGGAGCCAAATCTTGGCCGGCCCCTCAAGGACACTGTATCTAGAGTACAAGAGAGACAAACCCCGCTACAAACCAGGGCACAAGGATGTTGCCTACATACAGGTACTCAAGGCGATGAGTTAAGAATATTTGAGGGAGCCTTCAATTATTTTTAACATTTTAATTTTTTAAATTGGGAAACCATTTGTACAATCTTGACTAACAAACTTTGTTCTAAAATAAACTTTTTTTTTTGTGGAGGTGGGGATTTAAAATTTCATTTTATGAGTATATCGATTAAAGTTAAATAAATACGTTGGTATTTTAATATAGCAAAGAAAAAACCCTCAGCTCTATAATTTTTACATCAGGGTTATACCCAGATTTTCTGTTTTGTTTTGGGGCTCTTGCTTAAGGTGGCTCATGGTAAAGCCTCCCAGCTGGAGATCGCGAGGACTTTTTAAACATTAGATCCCACTTGACACAGTTTAAATGTTTTTTTTAACATAATGGGGGTTGTAGGTGCTATGAATTTTGTATTACTCCAATAACTCCTAGCCGAGGACTCGTGGATGGAAAAATTAGTATCCTTATTAAAGGTACCTATTGATATCTATTTAAAAGAATATAACAGGTGTCGATCACAGGAGCTGACGTATGAATATGTGAAAGGAGATCTAGTAGCTTTTCTGGCTCTCAGATAAGGCACTTTCTATTAAAATTGGACTGTATATCTTGTTAACTGATGCCTATGAATTTAATTCCTCTATAGCTTTTGGTACCCGGATCAGGAGAACAGAATTTCAAAGGAGATAACGCCCGGCTCAATTCGACCAACAACCTCCTACTTGTGCCAGGAACAGCCGGAGATGTTCGTATAGGAGCCAATCACTTACTAGACAAGCCTCTTTATTGGCAGCTTCCTTCGCAGTTTCTAGGGGACAAGGTTTGTCAACATAAATAAACTGCTCGTTGTAATATATTAAAGTTCTGTTTGAAGAGCTCAAGTATAATCTTAACATTGTGTTCTCATCAAAATATTTATTGAAGAGGTGAAACCCTTTAATCTTTAAGGTTATTCAAGATTTGGCTTTTTGAAAATATTTAATCAAAATAAAGATTCAAATTTTTAATTGGCATATGTTTTAGAGCTTTAATACTGCTTATTGATGATTCATTGCAACATAATTATAGAAAAAATAAGAATTTGGACCATTAACCTCACACTTAGCTAAATGTATGAATGTTATAGAGAATATATCATAATAGAACATATTAACATTTAACTCCTATCTATATTTTCTAATATATTTTTATTTTACGTTGTTTTCGTAATTTTCCCCAATATTTGGGTTTGTTAAACATTGATTTTGAGCCAGCTCTAACTCTAGATTTATAAAGTCACATAATAATGAAGAAAAGAATATCAACACACAAGTTGCAAATCATTGTAATTACAGAACTGTCCTTATGGAGTAAACCATGATTCAATTAATTTAAATAAGTTTATGACATCTGTAGGCCTAGATGAAAATCAAACCTGGGACCTTTGGCTTAGCACACAGTTGCTCTGCCACAGAATTATTCAGGATTTGTCCTATGGCTAGGCTTATTCTTCACTCATAGTTTAATGCCTGAGTCTGTGATGGACGTGTAAAAATTGTATTATTATTATTAGCACCGCTACCCGTTCGGGTTATACACACTTACGCTAATGTGTAATGGTAGGGTGATTGTGAGATGAAATGGAGGACCTACAGTTTAACGTGGAATCCGAACCACGGCGGAGGCCTGGCATTCCCCACATTCACAAGATGTCTTGTCAGAGGTGAAGGAAGGGTTTGGTAATCAGATAAATCTTTGCCGGGACCGAGGATTGAACCCCGGTCGCCAGCATAGTAGTCTGACACCTTACCCCTAGACCGCCAGGTCACCTGTAAAAATTGTAATTTATAGATGAGTGAACCAATGTATCGTGAGGTGACCAGGTGGTCTAGGGGTAAGGTGTCAGACTTTTGTGTTGAGAGTCCGGGGTTCAATCCTCGGTCCCAGCACAGATTTATCTGATTGCCAAAGCCTTCCTTCACCTCTGACAAGATGTGTATTAATCACAACTTGTGAATATATGGAATGCCTAGGCCTCCACTGTGGTTCGGATCCCATGTTAAACTGTAGGTCCTCCATTTCATCTCACAATCACCCTACCATTACACATTAGCGTATGTGTGTATAACCAAAACGGGTAGTAAGACGCGATGCTAATAATAATAATAATAATAATAATAATAATAATAATAATAAATGTATAATGAACTATCAGATAGCACAGCGTTATGTGACTTGCGAGGTCTGTTACGCTCTCAAGTATCCAATACAAGATTGTAATTTTAAAGTGATATTTCAATGAATATCAACACACAGGTTGCAAATCATTATACATACAGCACTGACAACACACAACACAATACTATACTTGTGCGTTAATTAGTAGATAAATTAATAACAATAATTAAAGCCTAATAGTAAAACAAATTGATAATTTTATTAGAGCCACATAGCTTACAGCCACAAGCTCAGGATAGACTTGAAAGATTCCTACTTTAGGGGGATGGGCGATGGGGGGAGGGGGGGTTGAAAATGGGATGGGAAAGGTGGGTTGGGGTGAGGGGGCAGGATAACCCTTGATAATGAAGTTAAGGTCTGTTTTGAAATGGAACATCTTTTGTCTGTCCAGATCCTGTCATATGGGGGCTATCTGCAGTTCACCCTCGAGAATGAAGATGGTGCTAACCCAGCACCAAAACATGTGCTGAGCTCTCAACCGCTCATACAGATACAAGGCAACAGCAGAATTATTCTGGAGCACTACCCCATACTACCGAACCCCTTGGGGAGGTACAAAGTCAGGTGAGATCACTATAGAACGGTTAATTAGGTTTAACAACTACTATTTTTATATAGACTACATTAACACCGCCTGATATCATTTATTTTTTTAAAAGTATTTAGATAATTTTAAGGTGTTTTCCTGACACAGGTTAATATCAACACTTGACTTACAAACAAACTTAACTTACTGCAATCTGCTTCGGTGGCTAAGGTTTATTCCTCGTTTTAGACTGGCCTGCTGAAAACGGTAAGATCACAATTCGAATCCCAATTGGATGTGCTCATGGTGGTGTTTTTTAAGTAATTTTCAACTCTCCTTTCATGAAAATATGGGTAGATTACATCTAAAATGCTTCTTTCTTCATCACTATCCCATTAGATTAATTATTAGATATGCTTCATCATATTTTTAGTAAATATCCTAGTGATGAGAATTGATATACCTGAACTAAATTATTGGTCTCTCTGTCTACTCAATCATGAGGGTGTATAGGATGGCACTCAAGAACCATATAGCAGATTATACAGCTTCAATATTCCTTTGATGCAGCTAAAATGAGGGTCCTTTGTTTGTATCTAGGTCTGAAGGTTTAAGTGAGATTAAGGTACTTAAATGAGTCTAATCAGGAGGCTAGGCTCTGTCTTGGTCGAGGTCATTAAGATGGATTCTGTTAAAATACTGCTTGGACACTTTGAGAGGATATTTATCAAGCTGAATATGTGGGGTGATCGGTTCAGGGCTCACAACTATAACCAGGAAGTCCCGAGGTATAACAACCCAGATATATCTTACGTCTGACCAAAAAAGTCAATAAAAATTCACTTTTGAAATAAATCAAGTAAGGCACTGGTAGGCCCTATTTTGATAACTTATGAAATTTTGTTGACAGCCTATCTCACAATATTTTTAATGCTAATAAATATGCAACTGTTGAAAATGTTAACCTTTTTAAAATGGATATCTAAATTGTATTTGAGCTTGTTTTGTTGATTACATTAAAATGTATTGCTTTCTTTTAATGTAATAGTCAGGTTCTTTTGAAACAATGTGTCAAGCATGTAAGTAATTATTTTGATCCATACCATTGATTCAATCTATTACTAAGATTTATTTTATCTAACTTTATCTGTTTGAAAAAACTTTAATACAGTATATTATTTTTTCATGAACTAGTGATAATTCAATCTTAATAGCAATTAAGTTTCTTTGGTCATGTATATATATATATTATTTTTTTCAGGTTCCATGAGTCATTGTGGCGTTTGAAAACTGATAAAAAAGGAAAGGTTTCTCGAGAAGTATTTATGTTGGCACTACAGAATATCCAACATGTCTTCATAAGAACCTCTGAATATCTGGATTACACCAAGGTCGTGTAGGTACACAGTCAAGATTATGACAACTATTGGCTTAAAATAATCAAAATTAGATAATATCTTTTAGTAAATTTAAGGTACTCTGACCTAGTGACAATAAAAATAAATAGTTGGCAAATGACTTAGAGATATATTAAAACATTGTGGAAACACTGTACATTAATTTAATTTGAGTGATAGGGAAGAAAGTCAACCCCGAAAGGATACCGGTAGTTTTTTTTATTTGAGGTATTTAACGAACATTTTCTGAATCGACCGATTATATCAGCACACAGCTTATAAACTAACTTAAATCTAGAACAACACAACAACCAGCCACCTGACATTGTTAATTTATTACTATGAAAGGGTGAACCCACATTTCACCTTGATGATAAATTCTTCGGCCACACCAGGAATTGAACTTGGAACCTTTACTCAGGAGACAGACACACTACCAACTGAGCTAAGGTGTCGGATGAAAGGATAGTTAATCTGAGCCTTGATAGAAAACTATTAAATTATTATCTCTTCATTTATTCACACTTACATATTCTTATCACTTTCACAGTTAGACATTATTTAAAATTTTGAATTTTATTTTTTTTCATAATAAGAAATTGATCTTTTTCAATCACTCTCTTGACTTAGGTTTAATTCTATCTTACTTCATCAGGTGGTAGTGTGAAACACACAATGCAACTTCCTAAAAGAGGAAACAAAAAAGGATGAAAAAGGCGAGTGACAAAGAATGATCAGACATATAGGTATAAATAGGTATATGTAAAAGGATCAAGTCAACATTAAGAATAAACACATTAAATGAAAGAATTGAAGGTGTTTGCATGCGTGTGCTACCCCCTGATGGAGATGATACATGCCATATCGAAATATTGAAGTGTTTTTTCTTTTTAAACATGGGTTAGTGTGTTTTACTTTTATTCGAACTCTATTTTATACAATTATTTATTTAAGGATATATTAAAAATATGATATGGACAATGTTGAAGAGTTTGTATATCACTACTTATAAAACATGTCCCCTGTGTTGTGTCAGGTTGCGAGATGCAGCTATGGATACAGCTGTGTCCACCCCTGGTCAGCCCTACCCTCTCGCCCGAGGGGTAGAACTGTGCGAGTGTCCTCGCCAGTATAACTCGTCATCCTGCCAAGATCCTAGTATCGGATTTTATCGTTATTATGACAACAACTCCATCACATCGACTATTGTCATACAGCTCCTAGGCGAGGCTCGACCTTGCGAGTGTAACAACAGGTCGAAAGTTTGCGACATCGAGACAGGGCATTGCTTGGTGAGACAAACAAACCATTGTTTTGTGCTGACTTAACCATATTATATTAACAGCAAAGTATTAGATCCTGCAGTTTTCAGAATTATAAGGTATTTTATTTCGAGTTGGGTCGAATTTACTATTTTACCAATCCGAATCTCCAATTCAGCTTCAGTGGCGGCTCGTGACCAAAAAAATAGGTGGTGCGCAAATCCAAATATTCTTAACTATGGTGTAGACACTTTTAAATAGGCCCTACCTATTTAATCTTATTAATATACAATTTTACTTAGGCTAACATTTTACATTATTACATATTATAATATACTTTAGAACTTTACTATAGTTAAAGTACAATAATTAACTACTTTAAAATAAAGCAAGTATAAGATTAATAAAAGTAAAACTGTACGGATAAATCTAATAAACTGTTCATGTTTAGTGAATTTTCATGCTTTTTATTCGCTCACTTAAACGATTTAAATCAGTTATGCTTAAATTCATCCAAGATAAGTCCCCACCAAAGAGTAGACACGAAAATCAGAACAATGTATTTTTCACATTACAACCACATTGCCAATCATGTTTTTTTGAAAGTTTTTGCTTTGAACTTTATAGTAAATTCATCATCTTTAGTTTTTGTTAGTTTTCCTAGAATAATATTTGGTGTAGATCTTCCAAGTTGTTTTAGTTTCTAACTTTTCTTCTTGAGTACACAAACTAATTTGTTTTTGCAAAAGTTTTACACAGAAATCATATTGATATAAATAAAACTATGCTAACAATGATTATTAAATCAAAAACAACTATTATATAAACTCATGTTTATAAATTATCAATTTTGTGAGAACTAAGAATGAATAACAGCAATTTAAATATTATTAAAACTTTATAGCAATGCCTTAGTCAAACTCATTAGTCCAAAACAAATATTTACCTTCACTATCGAGTTATGTACTAAGTCACATGCTAAACGGATGCCTTAAAACTTTCTAGTCAGGTCAACAACCTCTCTTTGGTTCACTGCACATGCTCAGATCGTCGCACGCACCTACAACTTAGTAGAGGCTGAAGGGCAGCACTCACAATCAAGCTCACAAGTGGTATAGTAAAGAGAATGATATACGCAAGAGCATAGCCAATTTTAACCAATTCAATCTAAATAAATATATCGATTCTTTATAAAGTGCTATTAAATTCAAATGAAATGGAATACTATTTTGTGAAAAATTATAAGCGATGCATTTGCACAAGAGGAGTCGCCACTGTTCAGATTCAAATCGTGAAAATAATTAAGGATTTGAGTCTTGAATTCAACATTTTCTCGAATCCTCCAATCTCGACTATCCTGAAGGATTCGAGAGCCCATCTTTAATTTTGTTTAATGTTGGGTATGTTTAGGTTTTGTATAAAATAAAGAGTTGTTATTAGGCTAGATTTGTTTATTAATTTTGCCCAAAACACATCCAATATTGTATGAAATACCTGTCACATTTATATTATTTACAAATCATAAGATAAAAGATTCCTTATGATTTATAAGGACAACCTATTTTAAATGAATCAGCATAATTTTAAAATATATTGATTTCTTTGATCAATTTGGCTAGGTATTCTGACAAGGTTTATGTAGTGATCTGAATTTCTGAGGTTCAGTCCAAACTAGGTGCACATTAGATGATATTTTAGTTATTATTTTTTGTACATTAAACCTTTATTGAGGAAAATGTTGGCAAACCCAGATAGTAAGACATATAGTACTAAATAAATACTAGACTTTTTTTAATCTATTACATATATATTTATGTGCTAAGTTTCATTAGCTTAACTCATAATCACCATCACCATCACCATCACCATCACCATCAACTGTTTTCAGCCTATTATCAAGTCAGTTTAGTAAAATGCAATCTTCCTCTATCCTTCCACCACTCTTCCTCCTTTAATTGCTCCTATTCTCCTCCTCTCACTTACCCACTTTATGTTAGCTGTTCCTCTCATCTCTTTCTTGGCCTTCCTTGCTATATTTTCCCTACATACTTCATTTCCATAATTCTTTTTGGTGTTCTTTCATTTTCCATCCTCATTACATGCCCATACTATACTTTATACGCTATACAACAAAACATACCTCAAAAAGCGATAAGAGGTTTTCCTTAACGATATGGACTTAATTTTAAATTCCGAAATGTTTTAAACTCAAGTAATAGCAAAAGTGGTTTTACTACCTATTTTCTATACTACAGAAAAATATTGTGACCAGCACTAAGACATGCTCTCTCTCTCTCTCTCTCTCTCTATATATATATATATATATAATGTATAGTGTAAACTAAATTAATTACAACATTGATTCTTCATGCTTAATCTGTTATATTTTGAATACTATATTTGCTTGTTCTATATTTAGAACTGCACAGCCAACACAGGTGGACCACATTGCGAGCGTTGTGGGGAGGGCTATTATGGTGACCCCATCAAAGGGTCCTGTCAACCCTGCCCCTGCCCCTTCCCTGGACGCAACTTTGCTCTTAGTTGTCATGTGGCTCCACACAGAATTACCTGCCGCTGTCGAGAGGGGTACACGGGGCAGTTCTGTGATAGGTAAGGAAACAAAAAGATCCTTCACGATACTGACGGGAAGTCCTCTTTATGGGTTTCTATTAGGGTTATGTGAAGGCCACTTTTTTTCAATCCTAAATGAACTCTAATCAAATATATTTAATATTCTTGAAGCTAAATCAAGATTTGGATTTTTTTGTTTGTTGTATTATGCTTGAAAAATAGTATATTTTGCTTAATTTTATAGCTTTATACATTAAAATAAGTTGGAAAATGTTTTGTTGCTTAATTTCTTGTAGAGGTGTACTGATTCATTAAAATTGATTACTGATATCGATTACTGATTGTTTGAAATAATTGTTTATGCTACGATTATTTACACCAATCAATCCCGATTATTTATTAATAACTATTGGGAAATATACTTAAGAGAATGATAACAGTTGATGTAATTAATACAAAAAGATTGTATGCATACATAATATATATTTTATGCATAACAGGGGAAAGTTGGAACTAGATTGTTAGTTTTATCAACAGTATGAACTTATATTTCTTTATATGGTTATATAATCTTTGCGTAGCCCGCTACCAAGATGTATTGTGTATGTAAGTGTTTTTTTTTTTGATCACTTAACTCCTACCTAGAAAAGTTTGATTTAAATTTTACTTATAAAAACACGATTAATCGACATAATAATTGTATATTACGATTAATTGCTGATGCACTGATAATCACCCAATAACGATTCATCGGTATCCGCATCGGTACACCCCTAATTTTTTTGTAATATTTCATTCTAATATGATAAATCATTTCACTATTCCAAAATGCAATTAAACTATTTAGTATTTTTTCATGTGATTATCAATTTGAAACAGCTCAGAATGGTAATAATTCAACATAAATGGAGTTTTTTAGCTGTCATTGTTTTTATTGGCAGAGTTTGATTATTCGGGCCATATGGTTATGCCACAATTACACTAATATGCAAGGCATGAGTATCATTGTTGTACCCACATTTGGATGGAGGCAAAGTGGAAAACCATTAAGGAAAAAACACTTTCAGTACACCTACCCACGATTAGAACTCTAATCTCCCTATCATCAGAAGTCCAGTCTATTGTGAGGATGACACTGGCTTAGACCATTCAACCCCCGAAGTGGGAATATTAAATCGTTAACAATAACTCTATTATTTTAGCCATGACTTTAATTTTTAAATGAGCTTTTCTAAGAGGTTTTCTTGAAATGATCTATACAAACCACACACCAATAAGTTGTTTATGTCCCAGCTGTAGCTATGGTTGGTTTGGCTACCCCAAGCGACCTGGAGGGTTTTGCCGACCTTGCGAGTGTAACCGTCATGGCAGTGTGAGTGACGAGTGTGATGAGGAGACGGGGCAGTGCAACTGTAAACCCGGCATCGCCAGCCGGGACTGCAGCGAGTGTACGGGAAGGACTGTTCTAACTGACAGGGGGTGCTCATGTGAGTCTGTGTATGGCGTCCAATTTAGTTGACAATCTTGCCTTACCACCTCCATTAAGTTGAGATATCAAATCCCCATGTTTTAAATAATACCTGTACTTAGACATTTATCTGACTGTTCCATTAATTCGTTGGGATATCCATGTTAAAGACAATAGCACGGGTTTCGCTATCGGAGGACACAGAAAGGGCACATCCCCTCCTATAATCCGCCCAAATGATAGTATCCTAACAAGGGATGTGCGAGACTTAAAAATATCTTGATTAAAGCGAGAGAAAAAAAATCTTGTCTTGAAATTTTTTTTTAAATCTCGAAAATTTGAGAAATTTGAAAAAAAAAATTTAAAATCGAATAACAACCCTAAGAAATCTACAAGCCAAACCGAGAATTTATAATTACTATCAATATAGTAAAAATCCAAAACTTGGCCACACTTTTTCTCCATAAACAGACTTTATTAAGATATATTTTGGTCATAAATATTATTTATAAATATCAAACTTTGACAATATAAACTGTTACACTACAAAATTAAATTATTAATGGTATACATTGTTAAACATCTTATCTTAGTCTCACGTCTCAACATCTTTTCATATTCTTGTATTGCTATCATCTCAAATTTGAAAGTGGTTCTTGCACATCACTAAAATAAAGAGTGAATGATTTTATTCATCAAATTTTGAATTCTTTGTTTGGAGCAATTCATAAATAATTTAAGTACCTATTTTGTGTGTCTCAACTAATTAATTCAGTTTTCATATATTTTGTATTGTCAAATTGCTACAAATTTATTTTTATTCTTTAGTTTAAAGTGAAAGTGGGTTTGTTTTGTTCTCCCAGTAATTAAGACCTAGCAACACCATAGCCATGAAATTAGAAACAAGATTAGACTCTATGCTCTAACTAGAAAATGTGCATAGGTAAAATTTTCTATATTATTCATTTAACAAAAATTAAATCGGAATCAGCTTAGTAGTCTTTTCATTTTATTATTTCATTGTAATTTTTAAAATAAAGTAAAGCTGTTTCACTAATTCCAATACCACTGTTTATAAAAGTAGAATACAGAAAACCAATCAAATAGCCAAAGCTATTATACTTGTTTTAATGAGGATTTACTCACATCTAGATATCATATTCTGAAAATTGAAAAATGACACCTGGATACAGGAATCGAACCCGGGACCTTTGGCTTAGTACGCCAATGCTCTAACCACTTAACTATCTAAGAATCGTCCCATCTCCAGGGTTATTCTTCATTCATATTTTAAGGCAGAGTCCATGATGGGCGTGTGGACGTACTAATCTAAAGGTCCCGGGTTCAATTACCGTGTCTAGGTGACATTTTTCAATTTTTAGAATATGATATCTAGATGCGAGTAGATCCTCATTAAAACAAATTATTTTATTCAGTGGTACAGATATAATGATTTAAGAAAGGCTTAATTTCTCAATCTAACACTTAAATAGATGCCTTTGGCACTGCTTGCCTTTGATTGCTGATATGTAATCGTTTTATTTAATGTCTGCAAAATATTCTCTTGGTAATCATTTAAATGTAATTCAAGCATCAGTGGGTTTGAAAAACAAATCCCATACATGGCAGTGATTGTAACATGCATGCAAGACGTGCACTAGTCAACTTAATGGTGGTTGAAAGTCGGTATTTGTCCGACTTTCACCCCATTGCTTTAGCCAGTGTAGTTCTTATTTGTAACATCATAGATTTTGGAGGGGAGAGAAGGGGAAGAGCTGTGAATGTCAGGTAAAAATTCAAGCAGCCGAGCTACGACTTCTTTTGCCCAAAAGGTGACAGCTAGAACTGAAGTCACTACCCCTCTATCCCACTTTCAAAACATAGAGGGATGGTATCGCATGAAAGGGGAAATTAATATTGACAAGGTTCTGACCCCGTACCTACACCTCTTTAAGCCCGGTACACACGACACAACTTCTTGTACATAAAGCTGTACAAGAAATTGTAGCCTGAAGATGGCATCGTGTGAACACCAAAGCTTGTGCAATATTTGCTTTGCACAGCTTATTATATAGAATATCAGCCATTTTTCTTGCACAACTTTTGACTTGTAAACACGAAAACTTCGTCTCCTAGAAAGTTACTTTTTTTTATAACAAAAATAGTGATTGTAAGAAAAACAGCCAAATGCTTGAAAACAAACAAATAATTATAATCGAAGAAGGTTAAACCCCAAATATAAACGTTTTCAACTGTTTTAAAACAATAGTTTTCTATTTTCACAATATTTAGGAATGATTAAGAATTTATTTACATTAAATACCAATATTTTCCAAATCATACAATCAGTATTTTTTCCATAAAAAGGGCAAAAACACATTTTTTTTTTTTTTTTTCAAATATTGTATGCAATCACAAATGCTGAGTGAACAGTCACTGGCTAAAATTTGTATGCAATTCATGTGAGTTTAGTGGAGTTTATTGTAGCAGGTGCTTTTATTTTGATGTATGTATCAGTGAAAGCTAACAAACTAAAGTCTATAAGTACATGTATAGTAATAACACAATAATGTAAATCACAGAACAGAAGGACGCCCAAAGCCTCAACTATCATAAAAAAAACTCCAAATGGCTTCTTGAAGCATAAAACTTCTTTTTTTTAAATTTCGGGATCTCTTCTTTTAAGCTTGGGAGCACCCCTTCCAAGCTTACCTAAGAATTTTGGTCACGATACGCTTCTGGCCTTTGGTCACCTTATTACTGTCATAAAATCCGGGCCAAAATTACTGTCATAAAAGTCAGACCAAACACATATTTTACTTCTTTACCAATAATCTTTGGTTGAGGGGGATACATTTTATAGACTAGATAATTTGACTGGCTATAGGAATATTAAGAAAAAAATTGTAACATTGCAGTTGGTACTTTTTTTTCTGTCAATTTGAGGCAAAAAATAGGCAAATAATGATCACATCTTTTATGAAGTTAAAATATGTATAGTTTTGATATAGTTAATTTTCATTAAAATAGAGATTATTGACAATGATTTGGATATAGACGGCCAAGTATTCAATATTGCAAAAAGATCTATTTTAGTTTCATCTCGCATATGCATAACTCATTAAAAAATGCAACAATTAACTTTTAAAATATTGTTATATTAATGTTACTGTACTTGGTAAACGTTTGTAAAAACACATTCCCCTTTATTTAATTGATTCTAATGAACAGTCTTACGGAAACCTGGTGAGGGAGAAAATATCACAGGTACAGTTTTAATTACCCTGGCAACACAGCTACAAAAATACTTTCAATCTTCAAGCTTAATTGTTTTCAAATCTATGTGGTTTCACTCAGTTTTAAGTTAGTGAGTTTGTCTTGTCCCCCCCTATTTTTACAATTATTATACTTTCAGAAACGTAACGGTTTCTTCATTATGCTTGCAGCATGTGACGATGAGTGCACTGGTGTCTTGTTGAATGATCTCGACAATCTGGCAGCGCTACTCAAGAAGAAAGGGGGTCACCTTTCAGGTGGTATCACTCCGCCCCCCTGGGGACTCTTGAGGTCAGTGGAGGGCAACACCTCCCAGCTGGCCATGAGACTGGACCAGTTACACCAACTGAACAACAGAGTGGTAGCGCTACCAACCAATCTGGGAGAAGATATTAGGAGAGACACGAAACAGCTCCTACGCCGAGTGAGTCTTGATCTCTTAAATAGTAAGGACTTTAACATAAGCATAAAATTAGAGAGAGAAAATATTTAAAAAAAATAGAAATATTCACTGGCTATCTACCTGGCTATCAAGATATCTATCTATTAAGCCAGTCATTTAGTTTGTTATTCAGCTGAATTTTTAATTTATTAATTTCTGCTCCTCATGTTAGAGAACATTATGTTATTTTTTTGACAAAATACTAAACAAATAATTTGTTATAAATTGTCCTTAGTCTGAAAGTTTGGGACGACGCAGTGATAGCATTGCCCAAGATGGTGCTTTTCTGAAAGAAGAAACAAGCAAAATCTTGACAGGGATGGAAAAGGTGGGTATTTAATTATTAGTTTTCTAAGCTATTGTCATGATAGTTTATGATTAATATTAATAGTTTTTTATTCGATGCGAGAACATCATTTCTAAGCTCAGTTTAACAGTATTTTCTTAGGAATGGACCCTTGAAATACTTGAATCATTAAGAATATTAGAAATTATCCTTGAGAATATTAGAGATAATCCTTGGAAATATTAGAGATTCAAGGATTCGAAAAAATTTGTAACTCGAGACCCAAAATCTTAAAAAATAGTTTTATTTTTAATTTTAATTTGAAATCTGTTTTAAATCTCTAATACAACTAGTAGCTCAAAACCAGTTGTTGTTGTTGTTGTTATCATCATCATCTACATCATCATCATCATCGGATAAACTTAACAACGTGGCCCCAGAACAGTAACTTAACACTTAGCTAAATGTATGAATGTTATGATGAATGGATTATAAGAAAGAATGTTAACATTTAGTTACTATTTGTACTTTCTCTTATTCTACTCTATTTATGTTTCCTCTTAAGTTCATGATTTTTTCCAAGATTTGGATTACTGTCTGCTGAAATTAAGTTCTCTCCTTGCTTTATGGTGTGTTTTTTTCACCCTCTGGCTAAATCTCGCCTTTCCTTTATGGAGATAGGGGGGGGGGAGGTTTAGGGCGGCCCTATTTCTGCATCTAGAGGATAAGATATGCCAGGGAAGAGGGTAAGGAGCTCCCATACCTATTGTGACATATTTTATCTCCTTGCGAGTTGGCACACTTTGACAGGTCCACAGTATTTTAAACTATGTTGTACGAAAAGATCAGATCCTTCCTATATGTGTGTTGTTTTTGTTTTAACAAAATGAGTGGTTGGTCAAATGATTACTGAATGAGAGGGGATATTTTAAAGATTGCGGAATGTGTCATGTTGTAGCCTGTTTCCTACAAACTGACACTGATACTATCTTCTCTCTCTTCATATGTTCAATCGTGTACAACCCTCTCATTCTAAGGATACTACTAATACTATCCAAACACGTCCATTAAACTTGGCTTGTGGCTCTAGTAAGAACCTTGCCGTCATGTTTGCTTATACGTTCATGAATTATGTTGTTCAGACACAACAAGGAGCTTGGACGACTATGGTCAAGGAGACAGAGGGATGTTGAGCATCAGCGCTGCACTAAAGGAGGCCCAACATTTGTTGGCTAGCATCAAAAGCCACAATCTGGAGCCTAGAAGAAGTGCTGCCAACAAAACACTCTGGTGATTTGGTATTTTGTTGATTAATTTGGCTTAATACTGACTGGCTGTATTGTACTATATTTGGAAGAAGGTATAGGAAAGGTGGATAGAAACATATAAAAGGGGGACGAACACAGTATGGTGTTCGTCCCCCTTTTATATGTTTCTATCCACCTTTCCTATACCTTCCTCCAAATATAATACAATTACCTCATAAAGCGAAAAGAGGTTTTCCTTATTGAGTTATATCATGACTGGCTGTATTAAGATTGAAGTTTCCACATAATAGTTTCCCACTTCCTCTTCTAACATATCCTAAATTCAGTTCCTATTAATCTTCCTTCAACTAAGCTGTTTATAATCTTGTACTCTGAACTCCACCAATATCACTAAAATGTATATTGCTAAAAAATATTTTTTTTAATGTCACAAAATAAAAATAAACTCTTTCTAGTGAATTTTTACAACGATTGTTAATAATCTGTCTTGAAAATTTGAGTTTTCATCCATTCTAAGCTCTGTGTAAGAATGCCCGCCCAGTAGCTAAGAGGGGATATTAAAACCAGAGGCTTGCTGAAAATAATTTTGTATTCACCTAATGGTATATCCATTAACCTCGATGATGCAACTTGAAGAATCTGGAGTTATCTTCCAAGTGTGTTTTTCATGATTAGGTTAGTTTGTAATTCTTTTGTCAAGATAACTTTTCATTTAAAAGTTAATGTTAAATATTTCACTAAAAAAATTACGTAGATGCCTTTCAGATATTCGTGAATAATTGTACCCATGTCATTTTATTGTCTGCTTACAGGAAAGTGGAACATCAGTTAAAGCACTTGCAGAGTTTAGTGGATAACCTTTCTATAGTTGGTCCAGACAAGCAGCGGTTGGCAGACCTGATAAACAGAATAAACGACCTCAATAATATTCTGATAAATGTTATCACCAATATCAATAAGGTGAAACACCAATACTTCATATTTTTAAGTTTAAACTCTTCTTTATTATAAACTAGCTGTTTGACCCTTTCTTTGCACGAGAAAACGAGTAAGCCACATCAAAACTATATCAAATTAGGACATCTGGCGACCAACATTTTTCAAATTCTCTCCTTGCACAATCTTAAATCAACTAATGTGATCTCAAGGCAATTATTACAATCAATAGATTAAAATAAATTAAGCTTTGAAAAAAAAAATCTAACACCTAAACTAAGTCCACAAATGAACCTAAGCAAAATAAAGTTTTTTCTATAAATTTAGCAATTTAGAAGCTTCCCCTCCCTACTCTCCCCTTTTCATACATTTCTTAAACCTCCTAATGATAAATTCAACCCTTTCCTATATTTCTTTCTTATCTTGGGTGATCTTTATACCAATTTTCCAAATTTACATTTTTTTCCACACTGAAAGGTCTAATAACTTTGGAGGGATTTCAAGCTACTCTACCCCGTACCCTAAAAACTTTTTTATCCCCAAATTCCAATTTTGAAATTTTAAGACTTATTTGCTTATCTGATATGGGTCTTGTATGTGCCTGAAAAATTTTAATTTTCAACCACATCAAAAATAATTGTATCAATTTCGAGTTGGTTTTCAATTTTGAAATTTATTTATTTATACATCATTCAGTTATCTGGTAAGGTCCATTTACATACATTCAAAATTTCACTTTTATTTCATACTGAAAAAGGTTTTTATTCCCTTAATTAATTAAATTGTGAGCCCCCTATTTCTTAAACCAATTTTGAGTTTCATACATCTATATTTTTTTAATTTTTGTCTTAGCTTCTAGAAAGTATTTATATTTTCTAACCCACTTAGAAATGTTTGTTAAATTCTCAGCTCTCCTTCAACACAGGTCTTGATTTTTAAAAATAAAATAAAAACTTTCATACTTTTATAGTTAACTGGGAAATTTCAATCTTATACCACATCGAAAGATGATACTTTTTATAAGTTTTAAAATTTCTTTTCATTCCCCAACTCACCACAATTCCTCCAATTTTTGATTTAATATTTTAGAAATTAAAATTAAATTTAAAATTTTAAAAATATTTTACTCTTTACCATCTCGCAAAATTTCAATCTTGTATTACAAATTAAATTATCTACTTTACCAAAGAGTGCTTTATATTTTTGGAAACTTTGAAAGGAACACCTTTCCATTTTCTGGACTTTTATTTTGAAATATAAGAATGTTAAAACCTTAATTGTAGTTTGGGATAGTCCTTACACCTGCCTGACAAATTTCAATCTTCTACCACACTGACCAGTAGTTTATTCTTTTAGTTTTGGAAATTTTGAAGCCTCCCCTTTTCACCAGCCCCCATTTACTATAAAGAGAGACTAAAACACTAATTTTAATATTTATTTGGTTATTTGAAGGTGTCTTTCTACCTTCATGCCAAATTTAAATTTTCTATCCCACTTGATAGCTATTTTTCTGACTATACCCCCTCTCCTATTTCCCAGAGTCCCATAAAAAAAAATCTCAAGGTTTTCAGACTTTTATTTGGAGCGGCCCCTTAATGCTCCTGCCATATTTTAATTTTATACTTCATTTAAATTTTATTTTTCTAAACCCTATTTTAAAACTTATTGTTTTTAGATTTTACTGGCTATATTGGGCAATCCACTCTACCTTCTTGCCAAGTTTTAGTTATCTAGGCTCTTCTGGAAGTGGGCTATAATTTCCGGATAGATCTACATTTAGCCATAGACACAGAGAGATATAAACCTAAAATAAATGTTTATTATTTTAAACTTGTTAAGACCGCACTACCCATTGCTACATGAGGAATGTTACCGTACATAATAATTATTGTTCATTTCATAGTCACACACCTTCAGCTGCTATGCTGGAATGTGCTGGGAGCAAGTCGGCACTGACTAAAAATTAGACACTGTACCAGTTCAAATGTTTCAAGCCTAACCTAACCTAAATAACTTAACCATACATGTCATTTATTTTTCAAAACATGTAATACATATACTGAATATTTATTTTCAGGCAAAAGATATAACAGAAAATAACAGAGGGAGAATGGGCCAAGCCAAAGTTTATATTGACCAATCTAAACGTCTGCAAGGAGAAATAGCAACATTGTCGGCAGAAGGTGTGAATCTTAACGACAAGGCACACCGACTTCTGGAAGAAACCGAGTTGTATATTAATGTTGGTACAGTACATTATATTAGTTAGAAGGACTTACTTAGCATAAATTAATTCAACAATGATAATAATTATATGTCAGTTTACTTTTTTTAAAGTTCTAATATTGCTTATTGGTGGCTCAGAACCATAGGATTAACTTACAACCAGGCCCCAGACCAGTAATTTAACACTTAACTGAATGTATGAATGTTATAACGAATGGATTATCAGAAAGAATGCTAACGTTTAACTACTACAGTCAACTCTTGATTCTACGATCTTTCATGGTTACTTGGAAAAGGGTCGTTATTCAGATTTTAACTGATTTTGTTCCACCCCCCACCCTCATAGCAAAAATTGCATTATTTTAGAATACACACGAAAAAATACCTACCTATTGCCAAAGAAGTCCATTATGGAGGCCTACTTCTTCTTAGCGCCAGTTTGCTCGACAAAGTCTTTCATATAGTAGAACTGTAACCACAGCTCTTCGCTAGCGCCCTGGCGCCTAAGTGGTCTTGAGTAGACGTCCCTGGCTTTCAGAACATCTTTTGTGGTGGGGATGTCTTCAGGCTCTTCTCCCATTTCTTCCTCCCCCTCTTCATCACTGGATTCCTGCTGCTCCCTGATTATATCGGCGTTGTCTTGGGAGCCCCAAACTGTGATGTCATCATCTACTGCTATGTAATCCTCATACGTGCAGTCTGGGGCTAATCTCTGCCACGTTTCTTCGTCGCACTCACACGGCCGAGTAAAAGTCAGGGATGCAGACAAAGGTGCTGTTGATGAGCCAGGCTGCGGTTCTGTAGAGGGGCCTGTCTGAGAATTGGCGTCCATTAGCGGTGGGTCGTCTGGGTCTTCGGTGCTGGCAGCGGAGGGAAGCACTTAGACTGAAGTCTCTTTGTTGACTGGTGTGACAAAGTGGGCGTGTCGGAAGCAGTTGACAATTATCAACGATCTCACGGCCCTCCAACTAGCGACAATTCCTTCCACACGTCCCACTTTTTTACCTCCTTGGCCATGTCAAGATTCCACACTATACTCCTCACAACCATCTCTTGGAACTTCACCTTCACTTGCTAGTTTATCCCCCGGTCCAGGGGCTGAAGCATACTGGTGGTGTTCTTTGGCAGAAACACCAACTCAATGTTCCTAAGTTGGTCGAGAGCAGGATGTGCAGGGCAATTTTTGACGAAGAGCACGACTTTTCTATTTGCGGCGTCTATCTTCGAATCGAAGCCTTGAAGTCACCTCGTGAACACCCCCAAGATCATCCATGCCTTCTTATTAAAATCATAGTCACAAGGCAGGATACTGCCCTTGAAACCCCGGTGTTTCTTAAACTTCCCTATCATGAGGGGCTTCATCCTATCACTGCCGTCCATGTTGCAGCACAGAAGGACAGTGAGGCACTCCTTGCTACTCTTCGCACCCTTGTACTTAACCCCTATCACAGCAAGCGTGTGATCTGGCATGAGGTTGTAGAACATCCCCAGCTTGTCAGCGTTATATACATTTTGAGTCTGATAGTGCCTAAGGATGTTTTGGAGCAAGGGCATCCACTCCCTCACCGATGTTGGGTCGATCGATGCGCTTTCACCGACGACCTTGTGGCTGGATGTGCTGTGTTGCACTTTGAAACGCTCTAGCCACCCACTTGAATACTTAGTTTTCTATACCCAACCTCAGGGAAAATTTATCGGCCTTCCTCTGCACCATCGGTCTGTTTATAGGCACGTTTTGCACTCAATGCTGGCAGAACCACTCCAACATAACTTGCTACAGATTTGCGTGTGCACCCTTCAAATTTTTGGTCTTAACATTGTGGTCTTCCTTCTGCACTGTATTCACAATTTCTTTTCTCACTTTGAGAATCGTGAAAAGTGTTGACTTTGAGATGCCATGCCACCGCGCAATCTTCGTCTTTGTAATATTCTTCTCATCCACTTCCTAGATGATCTCGTACTTCTTCATGAGCATCAAGAAGGTCCTATTTCCACTCATTTCGTCAAAATTATATGTTTGTGTATACAAAAAATAGCATGGGTTGTCAAAAATCGTTCACGAAATCAAAACAAAAATGTAACCAAATCGAAATAACAATGTTAAACAATAGTGTGGGTCATCCAAAATCATTCACAAAATCAAACAAAAAATGTAACCAAATCGAGAATCAAAGTAACATTGGCAAAAACAAGCCTGGCTTGTGATGTAGCGGCAGTCGCGCGCGGGGAAACATTGTCTTGCTTGTGGGAGGGGGTGGACAGAGTCAAGTGCTATTGGCTGGCATTGATAGTGTGGTGTCTATTTTTATACCTGACCTACCCCAGTTACTAGTAATACAGCGCTCACAAAAATTATCACAACCCAGCGACCTAAATAAGTGCAACAAACACATTTTACGGCCAATTTCCTTAAAATGTTCGGCCTTTTTTTCCACATTTCACGGTTTCCCAAAAAAGGGTCGTTACTTTGAGAGGGAAGTTATTCCCGGGGTCGTAGGATTGAGAACTGACTGTATTTGTATTTTCTATTATTCTATTATATATATATATTTCCTCTAATGTTCATTCTTTTTTTCAAAATTTGGATTTAGATTAGGGATTCAAAGGTAAGGTGGAG
The DNA here is from genome assembly GCA_901482245.1 of Timema douglasi. Classification (NCBI taxonomy): domain Eukaryota; kingdom Metazoa; phylum Arthropoda; class Insecta; order Phasmatodea; family Timematidae; genus Timema; species Timema douglasi. The sequence continues at coordinate 52,785 of CABEEJ010002314.1, read as the reverse complement.
ATATGTTTTCGAGCATAAACCAACAAACCAAAACTATTTGATCTTCAATTATTTGTCTTTGAGAATATTTTATATATAATCAATTTGAGTTTGCTTCGAATTGAAAAAGTGGCCTTTACACACACCTGTTAAAGTGTTTAATTCTAATAACAAACCCAACATCTCTACAAATATTTCTAGCAAGTGATAAACACTTTTTTAATATTCCAGGACTCGAGAAACTCGTTGATAGAACTCCACAATTTGACCTGGAGTGTGGAGAAGCTCGAGGGGATCTTATATCGCCTGAACCCCCTGTATCTGGACAAATATGTGATCCCAGCTCAGAAGCACGTAGACATTCTCTTGAGAAGGGTCCTCAACTACACTGAGCTCTTCAACCCAACCCGTCACAACGCTACCGTTGCTCTTCGGGCCAGCAAAGCCTACCAGGACATTGTCGATGCGCTTGACGAGGCTCTAACAGCAGCTATGAATGCCAGGAATGCAGGTGAACAAGCATACAAAACAGCTCATCCAGACAATGAAGACAACATCCTCGACAAGTCCCTCGTATCACTAGCAAACTCAGATCGTTTACTGGTCAGAGCAAAACAGAAACAGGATGATGTTGATAAACTGTCAAAAGAACTGGATAACCAACGAAAATCCATCAAGGATGATCAAGAAATTTTGAGAAACGCTGCAGTGAAGGACAACATAATTTCGAGAGAATTGTCACAACTAGAAAGGAAAGAAAACTCTTCTCGTGGGATGCTTGAAGAATCGTTGCTAGCCGCAAGTAACACATCAGGGACAAGCGCCACTGTGTACAAGAAAGCCACCGATATTATTAACAAAGTAGAAATGAATCTTCGGCCTCAGCTGGCTAATTTGGACTATCAGCTGCAGCTGGATATTATTGAACACAACATAACACAAGGTTTGAACAATGTGAGGCATTCGGACGAACTTCTCACCAAGCTAACGGAGGAAGCGGAGGAGAGGAATAAGAAATTTCAACTTTTGAATGCTACGCTGGCCGACAAACTGCAAGAACTACGCAACAAGATCATGCAGGCACGCCATGCAGCAAATGGGGTGAGCTCTACTTATGTGTCATTAAATTACATATAGGTTATTAAGAAGATATTATGGATGGGGCCCTTGAATCCCTATGGATTTTCGAGATTTGAAAACAAAAGTATTTGAGACTTAAATAAAAAAAAAATCTTCAGGTGAAATTTGTCTTAGAGCTCTAATATTTCTTATTGGTGGCTCAGAACCAATTATAATTATAGAATGTACTTAACATCCAGACCCCAAACCGGTAATTTAACACTTAACTGAATGTTATAGCGAATGGATTATAAGAATGTTAACAATTAGTTACTATTTGTATTTATTATTATTAATATTTTATTGTATTTATATTTCCTCTTATGCTCATAATTCCTTTCCGAGATTTGGATTTGGATTCAAGATTAGGGATTTGTAGGTAATTTGTAGATTCATATTTGTAGAATAGTGAATTTTACCCAACTCTAGAAGATAGTAAGAACTTGGTAGAAAAGATAGTAGATACCTAACAGTTAAAATGCTATTAAAACTACTTTTATAGATGATACTACAGGTCATATGATCTTCAGCTATGAGGCTAAGATTATTTTATTATATTTTTGTAATGTAGCGTGTTTTACTATTTACAAATTATATATATATTTACACTTAAGGGTACAACTATCATACATCAATATAACACGTACAATCTCGGTCACTGTGTCCACGTCTCTGGTATAACACGCCCAGTCCCAAACGCACTCACAGGAAGACTGGTTGCTACCTGGCTATTTGCAGCGGTCGCCCCACCCCTTATTTCCACATTCCAGTTACAGAGGTTGGTACGCTCACTGCACTCGCAAAATAGTCACTACATCTACCGTTACAGTAATATAGAAGCTATTTTGTAAATTTAAATTAGGGGTGGTATTCAGTCATGGCTCATGGATTTCAACATTGGGAGGGCTGCATTTAGCTGGTGAGAGGGGTGAATATCAGAGGGTTTGGGGAGGTATGGAATTTTAAAAATCTAAGGCCTAAAAGTATCTTTTTAAGGCCATCCTGAGCTTCTGACAATAAGATCTAAAGTAAGAAATCTCCCTCCTCCACCACTCATAAAATTATACATTTTCTTAAATTGAAACTGTAAAGATCACTACTACTACACTGCGATAATAATTGCGATTTGGGAACACAATTATTACAGCCCGACAAAAAATGCAGCGCTGCATAACACTCGGCTAGACACATAAACGGGCTGTCTGGGCTGCATTACAGAACAGCCCGTACAAGTGCCAAATCGCGTAACCCTCTCCTTACCCCTGGCCCTCTCCCCTCAATGATCATTGCGAGCGCATGTACCATATAGTCAGCTGGACTGCTCGAGGCCACAGCCTCGTCACGGATAAATATTGTTGCGTTTCTACTTTCCACGCTATTGTTAGGCAGGTGCGCAGAATAAGGCTGTAGTATGTAGCAATCATAAGTGATTAAGAGGGACGTTTATTTTAATGTTCAAGCAGCTAATACCATAATGATGATGATGATTATACTATTCTTTACAAATAGTTAAGATAATTCAAGAAGGGCTGCAGCCCTATACGATGAGCCGCCAGTGGTGGCACTTTAAATCCTTGAATATGAAAGATATTCTAGAAAGATTTGAGGAGTCATCAAATTTTGATACAATTTTTTAAGAGCTATTATGATTTTCACTTGGGGCTTAGCCCGACATACTCGTATAGATAAAACAGACCAAACAAGATCTAGGACCTTTAATTCACTACTTAACTGGATGTGAATTCACATAATAGCAAAATATGTTATCATTTAACTACGATTTCTATTCTCTATATCAACTAGGAGATTAAGACTTGTTCAAATATTATGTAAGCACTTTTTTTGGGCTATTTTGAACCCCCTCACCCCTTTGTAAGCAAAAAATCACCAAACACTCGACCCCCTCCTTCCCCCGTCTTGCTTACAATATATATGTGCCGACTTTTTTTTCACAGGAATAACCATTATTTTTTATTTAATATATAAATTTCTGGTAATTATTAACATAAAGGTGTAAATTAATTATGCGAAACACTCACAATAAACAATGTTGTAAAATTAATCTAAATATATTGTACTAAACAGGCAAACTTAAAAAAAAAATTAAATAATAATAATATAGAAAAAAATTATTATAGCTACAAAAAACTCTAAGCTACTTCTATTCTGATGACCAAGGTCCTTAAAGCCAGGTCTCAACACTTTTAATTATTTTGTGTCCATTTGGGGGGGTTGGGTCACTGCACCATTCTTGATCATCTCTCTTAACATTAGCATTGTTTTGCCCCGCCTTCTTGTCAGCAAGAATAAAATAAAATTAACCCCACTTCCCCCCTAAGCCACTAACATAATACTTGAACGCCCCATAATGTGAACTAAATCAGAAGACATAATTGAAAGGGGGTAGGGAGTGGGGATTATACCAATGTGGTAAAGTTAACCTCATATGCGTAACATGTTTTCCGAGTTTCAAATTCGAGAAACGGGGGATTTGAAACAATTCAACTTGAAATCATAGCAACTTTTGGAGTAACATTAAATAAATGGGCTGTAATTTTCACTGATATATTATTTTCAGATCCATGTGTCAATTAAGAGTCGGCGAGAAGAAGATGGAGCCGGTTGCATTCGGTCTTACCACCCTAGTAACTTGGAACCCAGCACCACTACTTCAATCACTCTCAACTACGCTATTGAGAGTGACCAGAGAAATGGCGTTCTCCTATACCTGCCCAGTGGTACCTCTGTATGTTGCTTCCTTTTTTACCTCTCCACCCATTCGAGGAATATTTGTTTCATAATACTACTCAGAAGTACACGGTGCTGCTTGGGTTAGCCACGGAATGAATTGTGTGGCTACCCCAGGCAATGCTTTTCTTTTCTTCAAACATACAACAAATAAAATATCTTCATTTAATTTCCTCCAAACCAGTTTTTACTAAATTTAATAAATCTAGTAAAAAATTAAAATTTCAGCCTTCTGCATGTCGTCACTCGAGAATGCAAGTGTTCTATGTCCAATTTTCCACTTTTGTGTAAATGAGCATTAAAGTTTGACCATATGTATAAAACCAATGTTACTAGATGACAACTCGAGTTTGTATCTTCTTAAGTTGTTATATAGTAGTCCCAATTTCACCGGAGGTGAACCATATGCATTCTAAATAGATGTAAACACCAAATAGCTCTAATTTAACAATTTTGGAATTAGAACACTTGCATTATCTGGTGACGATGTGGCAGATATTACACAATGCTCATGACATACAAACAAACTCTTTATTTTATTAATATAGATTGAGATAGGATTGAAGAATGTAGAATTTACAAGAAATACACTCGCATGTGGGTGAAACCCATTTAAGAAAACAACTCTTGTACACCCAGCCAGAATATGAACCTTTTTTTTACCTCCTCATTTTCGACAAATCAGACGAGACTAGTCTTATTCTTTGATCCACATGCTCACTAGTGTGAATTTGTATGTTGATCTCGTTGAGATATTTTTAATATAAAAGGGGGGGGAGGGAGAGAAAGAGAAAAGAACAATTAAAAGGAGGAGTGAGAGAGATGGTGAGAAAGATATTATTGACGTGAAGGGCTGTTTCCAGACAATCATCACTTGTGCTAAAAAAATACCTGCAAACATTATAGTTTGAAAAAATAATTAAAGTTAATTTCAAACAAATGCTCTAAGAAAGCCATTTCTCACACATGTCTTTGTGTCATGTCAGTGACCATTCATTCTTTCTCTTAATGTTCATGTTTGAGACCAATGCATTGCACTGCTTGCATTCCATTTGGTAGATAGAGTTATCAGGATCACAAGTATGGGTGGCCTTATATATGGTAACTTATTTTAGTCGTGTTATTGGAGAGTGAATTTGTTGGTTTATGTGTGGTGTATATCTTTCAATACCACCTTTGGGGTCTAGTGGTCAGAGTTCCTGGCTACAGATCTAGAGATCCTGGGTTTGATCCCCAGCCCTTTCAGATTTTTCTTTGAAGCATTGGGTCTGAAACGGGGTCAAACTCAGCCTCATGAGGATGAATAAGGAGCTACTTTAATAAATAAGTAGCAGCTCCGATCTAGAAAACTGAGATTAACTGCTTGAGGGTTTGTTGTGGTGACCACACGACACCCTATATCCACAAATGTTGGCACTATCTTGGTCAACAAATGGCTGCTGCTCTGTCACTGTAGCTCACTTGTGAGTTGACACAATAGAGCAGGTCTTTAAAACTCTAAATTGGATTGAATGATTATGTCTGAAAGTTGGGCTCTAACAAGTATACCGTGCAGATCGGTCAGTTGTTTGAAAATGATAATGTTTGGTTTTGTGTTTTTCAGAATGACTTTGTAGCAATTGAGATGGTAGACCGGCGCATCAGATTTGTGTGGGATGTGGGTCATGGTTCTGGTACCGTGGAGCATCCACTTCAGATAAAGTCTGGTCAGCTTCTGAGTGATATCCACTGGTACAAAATACAGGTGGACAGGTGAGAAATGGTTCAAGTTTACTTCCAGAGAGATTTTGTTTGAATATTGATTTATTTTTTAACATGTCGTAAACATTTCAGATAATTAGTACAAGTGTGTTTATTGGTGTTGAGACATTCCCAAATAATTAATTCAGATATGTTTTATCCAGTGGTATATCCCTAAAAGACTAAGCATTCCCGAATGGAAATAATTTTTTAGTGACTCTTAAAATCCAAGAGGCTCATTTCACTTAAAGATTCTATTGTCAATCAAATATTTACTCCATTGAAAGTGTGAAAATGTGCCTCAAATTGAATATTTCACTATAGAAAACATTTTTTGTACATACTTTTTTGTTTTTTGGGGGTCCGCATGTTAATTTTCGTTCGACAAGTTTTCCTGCACCCTTTTTGTTTAGGGGCTACCTGCCTGCAAAATTTCAGCTATCTAGGTCTAGTGGGTTTTGAGAGTATTTAATTTTTTTTAAATTGGAAGCCTCACCCCTGATCCTGGGAGGTCCCTTGGGAATTTCCGGTCACCAAATGGTCCTACACTCTTTTGATGTGAAGGGCACCTGTCTGCAAAATTTCAGCTTCTCAGGTGTTTTGAGCTTAGAGATTTTAAAAACAAACCATTTTGGTGGCCTCCATGGGAATTTTCTATCACCAAGTAGTCTTGCAGCCTTATGGAATAGGTACTATCTGCCTGCAAAATTTCAGTTTCCTAGTTCTTCTGGGCTTTGAGAATATTTCGACTTTGGTTTCTTAGAAATCCCCCCATTTCGGAAGCCCCAATGGAAATTTTAAGTCACCGATTATTTTTATATTTTTTTGGGCTAGGGGCTTGTTTGAAAAATTTCAGTTTCCTAGGTCTTATTGGCTTCAATTTTTTTTTTGTCTAGATAAAGGAACTGGTAATTATTAATAGTGGAGATTCTCTTACAAGGGGGAAAAATATTTAAAACTATCTCAATAGCACTACATCTTATAAAAAAAAGCACTGTAGGGCCTAGGTTATTATCACACTAGTTTTTATTACTAGTAGAAATCAAAATACAGTTTAGATCATCCATATTCAGTCAGGGTTCAACCAAAACAACATACTACTTTGTACAATGAGAAAATGATTAACCCCTAAGCACTATAAAGACAGTGAAATAGTTTGATACCAACAAGATTTTAACCAAATAATTTTATACAGATTGTTCATCATCCTTTAAAGCACAACATCTTCAAAAGGCAGCCATTACCGCTTTATTCATGGGCAGAAATGTAAAATGTTAACTGTGTTCAATTGTTTACTTTTTCTTATCCCTCTTTCCTGTACCTTCTTCCAAATATGACAAATTGTAAGATACTAAAATTTATATCAAATACATTTTGAGTTTCCTTTTTTTTTAGATCATTTTAACTCTTTTGTATAACTATTACTTAGCGATGAATGGTAAAGTAAAAACTGATGTTTTCTCTTCTCTCAGAACCAGTAACATCGCCAAGCTGACGGTAAGACCTCAGATCGAACCAGAGAATCCATCGCAAGCCAATGGGACTTCTGATGCGGGTTTTGGCCAGTTGGACGTTGGTCCAGGGGACACCTTGTGGGTTGGAGGCATACCCCCTTCGATACGCAGGCCCCAGAGGTTGCAATCAGTGGACGTCCAAGGCCTGATTGGTTGTTTGTATCAGATCTTGTTTAATGGGAGGCCCATTGGACTCTGGAACTTTTCTAACGAGACTTACAAGGGTGGCTGTGTGGCTTGCATACAAGGGTTAGTATATGTCATTTGCTGTAGTGTAATTGTAATGTATTAAGGGTGAGCGGTAAGCAAGAAATGGCCAGCCAATGTTCACATCTACTGCAATACTTAACTATATGATACATTATTTCAAAATATGTTTCATGAAAAAATAAAGTCAAAATATTTACACAGGGCTCTTTTTCCTTAACAATCTTATAATCAGAGTTTTATTAATATAAATAAATGTGTGAAAATGTGACATTAGCTTATTTTCAACGACTTCATTTATGGAGAGCTATGAGACCAGGCCTTATGAAAAAGGTCTCTAGATTTAATTACCTTCCAACAAATAAAGTGATTTGTTGATAGACTCACAACAGAAAATTTTAAGATATTTGATAACTAGCAGCAAACTTTCTTCCTCTCTACCTTGTGATAAAGGTTTTGTTGTTTTCTTTCCCTTCTTTCTCAATGAAATAACAAAGGGTGTTTGTAGGTAAAGGGGGTATAAGCTTAGACAGAATAGAGAAGTAGTTCCAGAAAACGACACAGACCGCCATGAGGCCTGTCAGTGATTGATAATTTCTCGCTCACCGAGGTGATTACCTTGATCACCAATGATTAATAAATAAAATATTTTAAAATTTAAAGTGATTCGGGATTTTATTGTGGTATTTGACCCACGATTGGGCATTAATGATAATGTTACTGCTATTTTACCCAGTGATGGGCGCCATTTATAACAATATTGGATTGTAAATGATGATGTCGCGGATGTGGACTCGTGTATGCCTTATGGTAAGGAGTAAGTTTAACGATACTGGGTTTTATGATGATGACGAAGCGTGCATGACTTACTACATACTTTTTATCACACGACTATGACGATCTGATCTTATGTAATTCGATTTAAATCAGTAAAATTTGATGTTTGTACACAATTTATTAATTAGATTACACTTCCGCTATTATAAAATTGACATTGATACAGCTCTTTGTTAATTTCCGAACTGATGCTGAGAGCCAGAGCTATGCAGTTCAAAATTTTAAAATTACTTTTGAAAACACATGATTCTTCATGGATGAAGTATTAAAAGGAAACTTTATATACAGTTCTTAAGAAAAATACACTTCATCAATGACTTTTGAATATATGAGAGGGGTCTAAAACAGTATCATTACAAATTAAGTTAATTATAATGTTGATAAGCAGGGACATTACCACCTCTATTACATCTTCCTTTCTTGTCCTTCTTTTATCTATAATATTATATACCTCAAAAGTTAAGAGGTTTTCCCTTAAAGTGAGAGTGTAGGGGACACAAGAAAAGGTAAGTGGTTTTTCAATTTTTATAACAAAACATTTTTTTGGCCTAAATAAATCAAATATTGCTTCAATAGAAACATCCTTATAAGTAATTTGATAAGCCCATTTCCGGTAATAGAAATTACAAGGAAATGACTGAACCGATTTTGACAAACGACTACTCATTTTAACAGATAGGAGTCCAGGATGTCGGGGAAGACTAGTAGTTTTCCACTAAAACCCAATTTTCACAGAGAATTTTCAATTTTTCATTCTTTGTTTAATCACCATGGAAACCATTATTTGCTGCATGGCTGTAGATCTCTAGATAAACTATATCTCTTTGGCTAACAAATAATAACCCAAACTTTATTTCTTCACATGTTTGTAATTTTTTTTTCCAATATTCGGATTCAAAGGTAAAAAGGAAATTTTCGGATCTGTAACATAACGGATTTGACTATTTTCTAGTTTCAAACACATTAAAATTAACTCTTTATGTGTATTCAATACTAAATTATCTTTTTACTACACCTAGCGCCGAGGAACGGAAAGATGAACTGTCTTATCATTTCACTGGTGACGGCTATTCATCTCTTCGGCGTGGAAGTTCCAGTCCCCATAACAAATATGTCTTCAGTGTGTCCTTCAAGTTCCGCACTTTGGATGAGAATGCTCTCATCTTTTTAGCTGTTGACCCACTCAAGGTATGAACAATTTATTAACTACCAATATTAAATTCATTGCTTTAGGAATTTTTTAAATTCCTTTTTCTGAATTACATATTTTTTAACTCTTGATTGTCCAGATAAAGAAAATAATCACATACGCGTTAAGATGGCCATTTTCTTACCTACCTATCAAAATAAAACCCTAATTTCACATTAATTATTTTAATATTTGATAGCATCAGATCATCTATGTTATTTATCATCAAATTTGTTGTTTGTACCTAGGTTATTACCACATGGGACTTACTGATTAAAGTGGACTGTGAACCATTCATAATCAACCTGAAACAAAATCTTGAATTCGTCCTTCACTTTTATTAATTTACTTTACATTATTAGGACTTAATAACAAATTATATATTTTTTAAACACCACATCTTACTACTCATTCTGGTTATGCGCATATACACTAATTACTCTAATGGTTTTAGGGATTAGGACGATTATGTATGTTTAAAGGAAGTATACTTGAATTTGTGTGGAGGGAGAGTGGAAAAATATTTTGTAAAACCCACCCTCAGTACACTCGACCAAGATCTTTGCCTTGATTTCTCCATTATAAGCAGTCTAGTCTACTGTGAGAGTAGCGCGTTAGACCGTGTCACCACCAAAGCGGATCAACAAATTCTATTAATTAACATTAAAGCTTCATTCCTTATTGTAGGGAAAAAAAAGATTTTTGCATTGATGTGATATAATCTATGTTATGTTTCCAGATGGGGTTTGTTTCTTTGACTCTATCCGAAGGTCGAGTAATGTTTAATATCGGTTATGGGGGTGATTTGTATCTCGAAATTCTAACTCCAGAGAAACACAATCATGGTAACTGGACGATTGTGGAAGCCAGTCGGTACTTTGACCGCAAGTCCAAGAAAGAGAAGTGTAAGTAGGGTTGGACATCATCTAATTACTTTGATTGTTTTGACAGTAAGTGTGGCTTGTAATTTCTCAGCTGAAAATGTATTTAAACATAGGAGTTTTCTTTAGAGCAGTGGCTCCCAACCTTTTTTTCAGCTGATGCCCCATTGGTAGATCATACAATTTCCACACCTTCCTTCCTTATTTTTTGGTATAGGTATAAAAAATCTTTAAAAAAATTGCTTATTAGTCACTTTTTTATTTAATACAAAAATCAATCAACACTGGTAGCAAATTGGTACAAGAAAATTACTGAAAATTAGTGGATGTTTAACACTGTTTTGTTTTCATCAGTTTCTTGAATATTGGGTTTTATGTTTGTCAAAGCACACCGAAAATCACTTTCCACTTCAAGTCGACAATGTTGTTTAATTTCTATAAAAGTCAGAGTCAAAAATTCGCTAGTATTATACATGGTTGTAATTGTAGATTAAGAGGAGGAGTGAAGAAGAAAGGAGGAGAGAGAGAGAGAGAGAGACCGAGGCTTGCGGGCTTGAAAATAAACATGTGTATGTGCATTAATATCTTATGCTTTTGGTTGCTCACCTCGCTTATTTCCCTACTGGTAGGCTATGTTGCCAATACCGCAAGAAAAATATTATCCTCGCTACAATACTTTAGAAAAGTGATTGAAATAAAAAAAAAATCCATTCTCATCTTATTTTTAATGTGTTTTTTTTAATTGGTCTATGCCCCCCAGATTGGTAACCACTGCTTTAGAGAAAGGTTCTTCCAATTTTTAAGAATGTTCAAGAACTCAGATTTTTAACAAAATCTTCCAATACATGTCTTGAAAAAACTGTTTGTTTCTTAGGAATCTCAAATCTGAATTATATTTTAGCTTTTTAGTTGACCATCCCAACATAGTTTTAGGAAATAATTAACAACCGTATGATTAATATGATATGCCGTTAAGCGCCAAGAAAATATATCCATGTTAGAGCAAAAACAGTTAGCATTTAGATTATATTTATATTTTCTGTAGCAACTTGAGAATTGTTATTAATACAATTAGGATTGAAATATATTATGATTATATGCTATTTATGTGCAGGTGTGTTAAAAGTGGAAGGAGAGTCACAAGATGGTGAACCAAATAAACAGCCATCCTTGAGTGCCATCCCAGATCTTTCCAGCGCCTTCTACTTTGTGGGTGGTGTGCCCCCAGGGTTTTCTTCTGGACCAAACAAGCTCCAAGTACTGAATTCGTATTTGGGCTGCCTGGCTGATATCCAGGTCAACCAAGAAGGTTACAACCCTCTGCACGGCCAGTTCTACGGTGTAGAGGCGGCCTGCACATTTGAGCCTGAAGTCGTCAGCTTCCAAGGCGACGGCTACCTTCACTTAGCCTCACACACGTTAAAAAAAAGAGCCGCGTTTGGTCTTAGTTTTCGAACTTTACAACAAAACACTTTATTATTTCTGAGTACCTTTGAAGGCATCAGGCCCACTTTACCGCAGGATGTCACTGAAGGGTATTATTCCGTGTCTTTGTCTGAGGGGACTTTGAGGGTGTGGGCAAATGCGGGCAGAGGGGATACCTTTCTTAACTCGACCAACTCTTACAATGACGGTCAGTTCCATGCGCTTGTAGTGACCAAGAATGGGCGTAAACTGCAGCTGAGGGTGGATGATCGTCTCGAGGGGACTACGACATTGCCTGAAGGAGCGACAGCATTGAAAGCTCCTGGAGATATAGGAGGGCTGTACTTGGGAGGTTTGCCTCCTGGACTTAACGCCGTCAACATGGTAGCTTCTGTTGTGCCTCTTTTTGGTACAATTAAGGATGTTATCTTCAATGAGAAGTAAGATATCTTTACTTTCCGCTGGAAACTAATGTATTTAGAGATGGATTGAAACCACTGTTTTATAAATCCAAATCTTAGAAAGATTATAAACAAATGAGGTTTACTTTACTACATTAATTTTTGAGTTGCTTTAAAAAATACAAATATAAACTAAATGTTAACATGTTTTTGTTGTACGCTATTATAACACTATTAATACATTAAGTTAAGTACTAAATTGATGATGAAGGAACAGGTTGTTTGGTTTGTTTTAGAGCTATGGTGGGCTAAAGCACCCATAAGCAGTATAAGAGCAACTTCCAATTAAAATTTGAATATTTTATCAAATCCTCAAATCTCGAATATCCCTAAGGATTTGATTCATTCAAAGATCCCATCAATAAATGCATTTAAAATAGTTACTTACACTTTTTTAAATAAATAACTTAATGTTTATCTAAACTGCTTAATTCCTGCAGTTTTTTTTATCAATTGTTAATTAAGAAACATTGTAAAAAAATCATATGAATACCATAGTTCAACTTTACACAAACCATCTTATTTTAATTTTATTCTTATTCCCATCACAGAATTTTACAGTTCAACAACCCAGTTTCGTTTGATCACGCGGGTATTGGCCGTCTCGGAGACCTTCCCGCGCAAATGGTGAGTCGTTCAGCCTCCGCACCACCTCCTCCCATGAAGGTAGAGGCGTCCAGATGCCATGAAGTTGCTAGCAATGTTACAGAACCAGGTGCCGTTAAGTTTGGGGACTCGCCCAACAGCCACGTGCTGATACACTGTAGAACTGCGGTCGACAAGAAAGAATACATCCTAGAACTAGACTTCAGAACATTCTACCCAAATGGGCTTCTTTTCATAATAACGGTGAGATTTTATATGACAATTATAAGAGCTTCTTTAAAGTATTTTATCTGCCTCGGTGGTTGGGGTTGGTTTTCCCTAAATGATGTTCCACTCTCCTTCCACGCAAATGCGGGTTACTTCCTCTATATTCAACCTTCCCAATTCCTAACCTGTTAGCGTAATTAGTACTTAATCGTACAGCCCAAATGGGCAGTAAAATGTGGTGCTAAGTATTATCATTATTATTTTAATAGAAGTAATTTTTAATCGTAGCCTTAGAAGATTAATATAATTAGCTCTTTATATTGATAGCAAAGCTAGCTATTTTATACTCACTTAATAGATGTCTTTTATCTTCAGGTATAAACCATTCTTTTTTTTAATTTTCCCAGACTAAAATAAAGATATTAATTCTTTTTTAACTATTACTATGTCATTGCGTCTTGTTACTCGCTTCGATTACAAACTTACATTAATTACACTATTGGAATAGGACTGATGAGGGTATAATTTTAGAGGAAATGATCATGAATTTGTATGGGGGGAGAATAGGAGAAGAGCATTCACGAAAAACCACCCTTAGTACACCTGACCGGGATTTGAACCCCCACTCTCCCTGTCATTGGCAATCCCTTTTTGGCATGTTAGACCATGGGACCACCGATGCAGGTATGATAACGTTATTAAAATCTTAAAACTATTTTTTAAACCTACATAAATAGTGAAAGAGCTGTGCAAATACTAAAAAAATTAGAGTTAGAGTCAAGTTTTGGTAGTTATTCGAATTCAACTTGGAAGATTTATACAAAACTTGAAAATTTTGAGTTTATCTCTAAAATTCTGAGTTTAATAGATTTGATTCAACTTTAAGATATTATTTCATAGATAATAGATTCTCTAAATATTTAATTTTTAATTTTGTCTGATTTAAAAAAAAAGTAACTTATACACAATATTAAATATATAAAAAATATGAGCTTGTGTGATCATAACTTTTTTCACCAAAATATTTCATTCTTGAGAATGTATGTTTGTGCTTATGATGCCTGCACAAATCTATAAGAAATATTCAACTTGAAATATTTATAGTACAAATACTGCTTTATATCAGCATTTTTCAAAGTGGGCTGCTCCATAATTATCTCAAGCTCTGTGAGGCAATTTTAGAAGAAAAAAAAATCACACTATAAAATTGCATCATTAATTATGATTGCCAATTTTTTTTCAAATCTAAATAGAGGACGTTTCACAAAAGTGCGAGCGAAGCCAGAACATGTGATATTTTCAGGATTTTTTTTTACTCTTTTATATTTTAAATTTTAGCTGTCCTTATTGAAATTTCATAATATTAGTGTAAATTATTTTACGAGGTTTCCCTCATTAACTACGCTTAAGAAACTCAATATTTATGTCCATGATTTATATTTGATACAACGTGAAAATCGCCTACTCGAACACTCCTAAATATTGTACATAAAATAACATACATAAATAAATATTGTCTCTTAAAACAGTATGCTATTCACATTTTATAAAGTATGCCACTTTTGGTTAGTGTTTAACATATAAATTGTTGTAGAGTACACGTGGTAAGAATCGCCACTATCTGATGGCGGCTCTTCGAGACAAGCAGCTACACGTGACTGTGAAATGGCGACGTAAGCTACCCGTGATTCTGAGCCCCGCTTTGAATGACGGTATGTGGCACCACGTCACACTGACCAAGATCAACAGACAGCTGCAGGTGGAGGTGGACTCCCATCCCGCCGAGACCAGCAAGGGAAAGTTCCCCAAGAAACTCAACATGGGCAACATCATGTATGTCGGTGGTCTACCCCAGAACATTCGTGCCCTGCCCGATAATCTGGTAGGTCACACCATCTTGTCATCCCTGCGGAGCATTTGACACAATTAAATATAACATTTGTGCCCTACCCGATAATTTGGTGGGTCACACCACCTCACCATCCCTGCAGAGCATTTGACACAAGTAAATATAACATTTGTGCCCTGCCTGATAATTTGGTGGGTCACACCACCTCACCATCCCTGCAGAGCATTTGACACAAGTAAATATAACATTTTTACCCTGCCTGATAATTTGGTGAGTCCCACCACCTCACCATCAAGCAACCCCTAACATTTTGAATTCAAACCATTCAACAATTCACTCTGTAGTTTATTTTTATCAATTTCCATTACTATAAATTAATTAACATTTATGTATGTTTTGTATATTTTTGAAAGGTTTCAAAACACGAGGGCTTCAAAGGCTGCATGCGTAACCTAGCCATCAATAAACAGAGTCAAGATCTTGTCGGAGCAAAGACGACCCCCAATAAAGTGGGCCAATGCTTCCCCCAAGTAGAAAGGGGTTCTTACTTCCCGGGAGATGCCTACGCTATTTACAGTAAGTGGTGCAGTTCTCCACAACATTAAATAACTTCTTTAATTTAAAATTATGTTATTTTATATTTGGAATAAGGTGCAGCAAAGGTGTATAGAAATATATAAAAGGAATGAAGGAAGTTGTGTTGCATGTTTCACACTTCCTCCTGACAAGTTCCGATAGAGTGAAACCTAGATCAGGAGCTCAGGTGGTAACAATAGATTTTCTTCAAAAGGTAGCCATTTCCTCTTTGTCCAGTGGCAGCAATGTAAAGTGTGAACTGTGTTCATCTTTTCATTGTAAAAACCATATTGTGTTTGTTCTTTCTTCCAAATATTATACAATCACCTCATACAACAAAAAGAAGTTTTCCTTATAGACATTAATTTAAAATTAAAATGACCTATTTACTAAATGTGTTTTTGAGCTCATAGATCTATATTGGAGCTTAAACAAACCAAATTATACTGCTATTTGTGGGTGTGCATCTATGTATAGTAAAGTAGGACATCGGTACAAGTGTGGGTAACTTTGACTTTTGGCATTTTAAATAAGTGTATATTAAATACAGTCAACTCTCGATATCTTGGACTTCGGATAACATTTTCCAAAAATAAAATTTTGTATAGTAACATACCAGCCGCATGCTGGCAGGATAAAAAAATGTTATAGAAGTAGTGTATTGCAGAGGGCTGACGGGGATCTTGCAATGCGATGCCACTACCCTGCCCATCTCACCCCCGCACATACGGTACAGTATATAGATGCTTTGCAAGTACTATAGGCCTATTGTAATTTCAACCTTCCCCATTCCAGTACCTAACTGTATTATTTGTGTATATGTCTTATTTGATATGTATTGTATACCTTGTCACATTAAGGTATAGGGCTACTTTAGATTAGTTATTAATTTTCATTTCTTAGGCACAACTTTATTTTCCCTCTATAAGGCATACTCTTCGTAGCTCAGACATACACCTGCCCCTTTAATACGATTTATTGAGAGTTGACAGTACTAATAATTAGTAATATATCTCTTTTTACTTTCTCGCTATTTTGTGATCATAAAAAAAAATCAAAATCGAGATTTTAATTAATCTCTACGTTTCATGACCCCCGAATCTGAAAAGAGTGTTTTTTTTTTCATTTCTGTCTTTCTGCCTGTACCTCGGAGTAAAGCCTTAAATATCTTACCGATTGGGCTAAAACTTGGAATCTAGGGTTTTCATAAGGTTTCCCCGAGGTGTTTTTGGTATTGGCTATCCAATACTATAATTAAGGGTAGTTTACTGTAGGCTGATAAGAGAAAAAATCGACTTTCCCAAAATCGGCTCTAAGGATTTTGATTAAATTTTATTTCTGTGCATTGATAATAATTACAAACAAATTAGCTACTCTCAATTTTTCATTAAAATTACTCATTTTCATTTTTTATCATATCTCCGTAACTATTTGAGATATGAAATTACATATCGTCGCAAATATGTAGCTCTATTTAAAATTAAAATATTTTATTTGAAACATATTTTTATAAAACCAATATTTTTCAAGCTATATGCAAATATATATATTTTTTAACTTCTCGAACATTAAAGGTAAATTATTGCGACCATTAAAAAATCTAACCCGAGATGTTGATGGATGTCGACGTTTCATGACCCCCCCCCCCC
>CABEEJ010002314.1:0-35753 GCA_901482245.1 Timema douglasi | reverse complement strand
CCACCCGAACCCTAAAAAGTGTTTTTTACAATAATTTCGTGTGTCTGTCTAACACTAAAATTAAGAGTAGTTTAGGTGACCTGGCGGTCTAGGGGTAAGTTGTCAGACTTCTGTGCTGGCGGCCGGGGTTCATTCCTCGCTCCTAGCATAGATTTATCTGATTACCAAACCCTTCCTTCACCTCTGACAAGACATCTTGTGAATATGGGGAATGCCAGGCCTCCACCGTGGTTCGGATTCCAAGTTAAACTGTAGGTCCTCCATTTCATCTCACAATCACCCTACCATTACACATTAGCGAACGTGTGTATAACCCAAACGGGTAGTAAGACGTGGTGCTAATAATAATAATAATAATAATAATAATAATAATAATAATAAGAGTAGTTTAATAAAGGGCAAAAAGAGAAAATAAATTTACTCAATATCGGCTCTAGCGATTATGATTAAAATTTGTATCTAAACATTTATTAAAATTATAAATAAAATGGCTATTTTCATTTTCCCATGAAAATGACTTTTAGGGTACTTTACAGAAACAAAAATTTCTGTATCCACAATTATTTGAGATAATAAATAACTTTTCATTGCAAAATTGTAGTACTATTGAAAATTAAAAACTTTTATATGAAATATATATTCATAAAACCAATAGTTTCTGAAATATTGGCAGATATATTAATACATTTTTGTGAGCTTTAGTTGTTCAGAGATAGTACTCAAGTTTTAACGCAGTAATTCTCTAATGCCATAGAGTAAGTAAAGAATTATTAAGTCTCTCCAAAATTTCCTGTTCTTTTTTCTTTAGCCTCTTAGGGGAAATGTTTTTACAGCAATAATCTATCTCTATCGTTTTAGACTCAATAGTCAATATTTGCCTATTTTATTTGTTTAAACTTATAAATGAGGAATTTAATAGCAATGCGATAACCATAAGTTGTGCAAACACCAATAAAATGCCAAACATTTTAACTGGAAGTCTAAATTTTAATACGAAGTGTTAACCCTTGGGGACCCGTATCAATATTTTTTACTGGTCCAAATATACAAATGAGGATATTGATTTCTTTTAAATAAAATTATAAATTTTAAAATCGAAAGCCAAAAAATCTTTTAGTTAAGTATAGTACAAATTTTGCCTGGGTTTGCTAGTGTATAGTTATGATTTTGTTTCACATTTACTGTATTACGAGTTTTGAATAAATATCTCCATTTTTAAACAATGGAGTGAGAAAGTCCATGGGGATTTCCGTACCATTTATTGCTATATGGGATAATTGTAGTATATTCGGGAGAAGGTACAGGAAAGGTGGATGAATACCATTCAAATAATGACATGTACTATGAGCCAGTTTAATAATCGGACTTAGCTCACCTCTAGTGTGAGTAGATACTAAATACAAGACGACATCTATATAAACTGGACCATTCCATTTTGGTCTAGATCGATGTCTTCTTGTATTTAGTATCAAGCTGTAATAAATCTGACTATGAAACTGGCCTTAAGACTTAGCACAATACCAAGCATTTCTATACGGCTGGACTTGATCAGACACTTATGAGGAACTGTTGTCTTCATGACATCATAGAAGGTAAGGTTGAGGGAAAGCGGGGCTTGGGAAGATGGTAAGATTAAAAATGTTTATGAATTCAAGGAAAGAATAAAGTTCAGAGGGCTGAAGAAAGAGACAGGGGTGGTCTAAGTTCACTGACAAAATGAATGGACCTGTCATCAGACAGAACACCTAATAATAATGTACTGTTTTTGTCATCTTAGAAAACATGTTTCGTGTGGGCATCGTTCTGGAGTTAGAGCTTGAATTCCGCACCTCAGAGCTGAGTGGAATCCTGCTGAGCGTGTCTGAGCCGCAGGGATATCCCGCACTATCTCTTGAACTCAACGATGGGAAGGTGAGCTCATTCTACTTACACTACTAATGACGTAAATAAATAAAACATGGAAATTAATAGTTTGGTACTTATTTTGAGCCATTCAATCATATATTATTTTAAATATTGGTTGCAAAATGACACCTGGACACAAGTAGTGAACCCTGAATTTGAATGCGTGTTGTAGGACTTGAACCAAATCAACTGTATCTTCTTTAACTTAAACCAACAAATTACATTTGGGCACTTAAGAGCCCCAGTTAAAAACATTTAGTTTAGTTTAGTTTAGTCCATGTGAATGAATGACCTTACCTCTTTGTAGGTGATTATGACGGGAGACATTGGTGACCGCCGACCGCTCCGAGTGGAACAAGGCTTTCCCTCTCCCTATACCTTGTGCAACAACAAGTGGCACTCCATCAAGGCCATATTCGACAAAGACGAGCTCACACTGAAGGTGGATCACCTCAACACAACGTATGGCCACTCGGGTAATGGCCATTTTGACGAGGCCAGCACCAACAGTCCCCTCTACATAGGCGGGCTCCCAGGTGACATATCTCTTTTCAATATGTTGATATTTATTTAAAGATCACTCAGCGTTTCATTCAGCAGCAATAGAAGAATATTATTTTTTTTATATAATATAGTTGTGTCACACTAATCTTTAAAACTTGGACACATTTTGTTGAACCAATTTTATAAACTACTCATAACACTTAAAGAAAGTGTGAAACATAGTTTGGATCACCAGACTAGTTATGAAAGATTTCTAATTCATCTTTAGTTTATTTAATGATTTTATTTTTATACCGCATTTCACTGTCCATTTGTGTTATATATATAGTAATTATGCTATTGACGTTGGTATGAGGAAGCTAGAACTTAGAGGAAATGCAACCACATTGTTGTGTACAAAAAGTGGGAAATCATTTATAAAAACTACCCTCACCACACCTGATGAGGATTGTAACCCCGATCTCATCATCCGCAGTCCTGTTTATTATGAGAGTGACATTTCTGACCATTCGATCACCAAAGCGAATAACAACTTCTGTAATTGTTTAATTTTTTAATAATCGGTTGACTAGCGCCTTCATATGTTTGTCTATCATATTTCAGACAATGCTCCAACAGGAACCCTGGAGACTCGAGACAACTTCAAAGGTTGTATCCGCAACATGGTCATAGGTAGACAACATAAAGATTGGACTGACATGGCAACACTGCACAATGTCCTCCTTAACTCCTGTCCTTCAGGGAGCCATTGAGCCACTGGAGAAGCTTAGTTGATACAATTCATGTGTTCTTAGTTTTAATACCGTCATGTCTTCCACTTCTGTTCTATTAAACTTTTACAGCATAAGGGAAAAACTCAAGAATTTTCATGGCAACTGAAAATAAACGTGTGTTCTATTTTCTTTTGTGAAAATAAAAATACTCTGTAAACATTATTGTTTCATAGAAGTACCTTAATCTGACAGTTCAAAAAGTTAACCAAACTGAATTAAATGTATTCCTTATACCAAACTATTTGTTTTGCAGCTTAAATAAAAATTGGGTGACTTTTTACCAAAGTTGGCTCTGCTGCATTTTTCCTAATACTAATATCTGCAGGCAGGCATGTATATAGGATTCACTTTTTAATTCCGGGGGGGTGAGGGGGGGGGTATGAGGGTGTGGTTGGGTTTCAAATAAATCAATTGTGCCTTAACAATGTAGTTATGTATTATCTAGAATTCAATTTTGGAAAGTTGGAAAGAAAAAGGAATTGTGTTCGAAGAAGGAGAAAATAACATGCAAGAGAGCACTAGAGCACTCACTCATACATTTACTAACGTTTTTGATATTGTTTAGTTGCTTTGGCTTGTCAATATTCAAACAGAATAATTTGTAATGAAATAGGCCAAGAAAATAGACAAATTATGCTGACACAATGCATCAAATGACTGCATGACTTAGTTGATAATTTAAAATGTTATAGTTTTCCTTCTTTGTCTTGATAAGCTGCATTTTAATTTGTATTTAAATGCAGTAATAATAATTGCCTTAGTATAACTGGAGTAGAAATTGTTTGGATAAAACACTAAAAAAAACACAAACACATTTTTAAGGACAAGCTTTAACTGTCATAGACATCTTCTTTATGTCAAGAGAGTAGACTGATGTTGATGATGATGATGATCATTATCATAACTGAAACACAATCAGCTGTCGGCAGTCAACTTTGTAGTCCAACCAAGAACATCACTACTCTCTTAACCTGAAGAAGCTGTTTGTGACAGTGAAAGATTGTCCTTAAAAATGTGTTTGTGTGCTGTTTAGTCTTTTATAAACAATTTATATTCCAGTATCACTAAGGTAAGTGTACTGGCTATCCCTCATAATTTAAACCATGGTTCAGCGGGTACCGCAGTGTTCTATTCGAAATAATATTAATAATTGACATTTTAGGGTTTTGAGGAGGGCGGATGGGTGACAGAAGCCAAGTACCCCTAGCTATGTGCCTGTCTACAGGGGTGGATTAAAATTTTCCACTGTATGTGATTAATAGCTGTAAAGTAAGAAGAGCCTATATTCAACTATAACAGTCCACAGCATATATGCATCTATGCATGTATTTCTAAACATTGGTTTAGAAATCTACAAACAACTTAACATATACCGGACAAATAATCATGCAATATAAGAAGAAAATAATCTTTTATTAAGAATATTGGTTGTTCATTATACCATACAAACAATAAATAAGCTTATAAAAAGGTGTAGTTAATTTTATCAGTGAGTGACAAAATAATATGATAATTTTCGTACAAATAAATAACAAAGACAGAGTCAAATGCAACATTGTTCTTGCCATAGTAACAGTCATGTAATTTGTTGCATTTGTTTTCTTCTACTAATAAAATACTAGTAATAATAATTTATACATAATAATTATGTTGTAAATACCTAATGTATATGTGTGACATTTATTAACTTAATGTAGACCTGTGGTAGTATTATAATATTTGAATATATATTGTGTAGTTGATCGATATGTGCTTCGATCTTAAATAATAACATTGTATAAGTTTATCATAACTTTGGTCATTATTATCTTGAATGAATCTATATGAAGGTTACAAGGGAATGTCATCCTGAGCAACAACTTTTTATATCTCAAACTCCATAAGAGCTACAGCGAATACTTTTTTTTTTAAATCAATTTAAATATGACATATATTTTAACCATAATTTAAATTGCTTTAGAAATTTCTTATTATTGTCTCACAGACAGCAGCGTTGATTAATTTTTGCGTTAAAAATTGTTGTTACACCCCCTTTTCCCCTGTACCCTTGATAAGTTTGTGACAAATTTGGTTGAAATTCAGAGTTTCATAAACATAATGTTTGCGTTATCTTTTAAATTATTATGATGTGATGTCTCAATATTTAAGAGTTTAATTTTAAATAAACTAATCCTGTTATTTTTTAATGCAGTTGTGCATTTTTATAAACATTTTTACTTCTCACATATTATATTAGACAGTTCCCATTGACATATAATTACAAACAGGTACATGTATTGGTTAAAACAGCAAAGTAATAAGTTGATTCTTTTCACCTTATCACCCATTCAGGTTATACACTGATGTACTAATTGCGTTAATGGGCTAGGAACAAGGAAGGTTGGATTTAGAAGAATTGTACCCGCATTTGCATGGAGGGAGAGTGAAAAACCATTTAGGACAAAACAACCTCAGTACACCCGACTGGGACTCGAACCTCGATATCCCCACCACTGGCAAGCTAGGCTATTGCTAGAGTGACGCCTTAGGCCATGCGGCCACCAAAACGGGCATATTTTCATGGGCGAGACCTTTGAATCCTTAAGGGTATTCGAGATTTAAATTAATCAATAAAAGTTTTCAAATTTTAATTTGAAATTTGTTAAATAGCTATTATACTGCTGTTATATTTTTGAGTTAGTCCAACATAATTATTGGACAAACTTAACAACTAGACCACAGTTAATTGAATGTCCTATTATAAAAATAAATTAACATTTAGATATTAATTTAATTTTATATAGCAACATAAGAATTTATGTAAACCTTTTATGTTTATTTATTTTTAATATTCAGATTTAAATTCAAGATTTGAAGGTAAATTTAAGATTTGGATACATAAAGTTGTGGATCCAACCCATCCCCAACAAGTGTGAACTTTTGGAAATACTATTTTCCAATAAATTTGTAAACCTTTCCTCTCTAGCCTTCTTTTGATGTTCATTGAATCCAATATGTTTGCTCTTTTTGTTTCTAGTATTGTTTTCAAACATACCTAAATTAAGTTAATACTCTAAAAATGTGGATGGATAAAGATGTTCTAAAGGAAAGATGCAATTGATCGCCACCATCATACCAGTTCTTATTTCCCAGTTTTATACCTTATTATGTAGGTTAGTATGTCCAACCTTTCCTGAATCATGGACCAATCTGTGTAATTCAGCAAACATAGCAGGCTGCGTGCAAAATAAATAGATCTAAGTATTAAATTATAGCAAGCCAGTAACGGTTTAAATTAAGGATGGGTCGATACTTTGCATCACGTATCACATCATGAAGCAGTTCTTTGGACTGTGTTCTCCACTGCCACGTGCATCGCGACAGTAGCAGCCAATAATAGCATGTTAAAGTGAAGGTGTCAGACTTCACGGAGTTTTGGGTTAATAGAACGGGTCATTCTCTATGGTTGCATCCGCTCAGTGTTTACCCTTTTTTACCATCAAGGACGGGTAGTAATAATTAATTAATGTAATTGTGGCTAATCCTATCTAATGGGTTGGTATCGACTTTAGTATCAGTATTGAATATCGTGAGAAAATGTGGTATTGGTATCGAGTATCGACAAAAACTGGCATTGAACCATCTCTAGTTTAAATTCACTAAACAATACCTTGAACCAGTATATCTATTAGAGAAAAACATCTTTATTGAAAATGATACAGGAAAGGTGGATAAAAAACCTATAAAAGTGAATGTTCTATTTTATAGATTTTCTCTCCAATATATATTAGAACCAGAATAGTTAGTGAAATAGCTGAGCCTGTTTTTTTTTTGCCACAAGTTTTTTGATGATGCAGATCAGTTTAACACCTTTTTTTCTGTTTATTAAAAAAAACTATTGAGATTGGTGGCCAGAAGAAATGTGACTTGCGATTTTGACTATACTGATGGGTTTTTTTAGGATATCTTGTGTTGACAAGTGAGTTAAGTTTTAATTATTTGACAACATGGTGTCTTTTAGAATTTTATTATATTAAATTAATTTGTTCTATAGATTAAAATTTAAATGAATACAGTTTCAATTCTAACAACACTTACTGCATAATATCAACTTTTATTTAACAAAACAGTGGCTGGTATTGAACAAAACTTAATGTGCTTTCAAAAGGCTTAAAATTTAATTTTTATTATATTTGGTTGTTCTAATTTTCTCACTCAGGTCCTCCTTTAACCTGATAATGAATACCGTGATTTTTCAATGATATTTAAAATACCATGTTTTTTTTAGCCCCAGCTCTTACTAGCCATCCTAGTTATACGCCTATGTATTAATTCGACTAATGTGTTGGGGATTAAGAAGGTTTAGTTTAGATGAAGTGCACCCATATTTGTGTGGAGGGAGAATGGAAAATCATTTAGAAATAACCATCCTCAATGCGCTTGACCGTGATCGAACCCTAATCTCCCTGTCTTCAGCAGTCTAGTCCAACACCAGAGTAGGGCATTAGACCAATACAGTTTTTCATATGTTGATACTAAAATGGGAAATTACTTTTGATATATAAATCTAAGTCATCACACGTCAAGGTTTTTATTAAATGTTTCCATGTCTAAACTGAAACCATCTAAAGCAGTAACTTTCAATTTAATCCATGTTTTGACCACTGAACAATCTCATATCAAACTTATTTTGTTTGTATTTGGTTTAAACATCTCTTTCACCCTAAGTGAAATAAAATAAATTTGTGAAGGATGTAAATCATGGGACTCCAACATTTTAAGTAAATACAGTTCTGTTAAGTGAAGTTTCATGGCAGACACACTGTATATCATGTTTGGCCAGGGAGAGAGATCATTTCTACAATGTTCTACAAGTACATTATGTTTTTTTTTAATCAACTTTGTGTTCTAACAAAGTAAATACACTGCCATTTATTGCATTTAATATTAATGACACTTAACATAGTTATAATAAAAATTGCTTTTTATAACTTAAATTTAAACTGTAGCAAAATTGTTAATTTGTAATTATTTATTTTTATAAGTTGTAATATACATAATCATTATGTTAACTTTGTCTTAAAGTTAAATTATATTATAAAAACATAAAATGTTTACCGACAAAGTTATATAAAAGAATAAATTTGATTGGTATTGCTTATCACTCTGCATTAATTAATATATAATGATAAAAACCTTTTGTACAACAATGAATGTAATAAAATTTGTTTGAATATATTTTTATTATTTGAACTGTAGTTTTTATAATTTTTATTTTATTTAGCACCATGTCTGACTACCCGTTTGGGTTATACGCTTAAGTACTAATTATGCTAATGGATTAGAAATAGGGAAGGTTGAATTTAGAGGAAGTGAACCCGCATTTGCGTGGAGGGAGTGTGGAAAACCATTTAGGAAAAAACTTTCAGTTCACCCGACCGAGATTCGAACCTCAATTTCCCCATCCTCAGCAGTTGAGCTCAACACAACTAGCGCGTTAGCTAACTACACCACCGAGATGGATTTTATACTTCTAATATTTCAAAGTAGCGTGTCCTGTTTTGTGACCAAATTAGCTTAACAAAGGCTTAAGTTTTAGTGTTTATTTATTGTTATGCTTACAATTTAAATTTACATTACAATATTTTACAATTTTAATAATGATGTTACAAAGTAATCATTTATAAGTTTACAATCAAAATATCTAATCTCCTTGAGCAGAGGTGGAGATCTTACAAATTCTAATTTAACAATTTGATATAATGGTGGATGGTGATAGCACATTGAAATAGATTCAATACAAGCCTGTTGGGAATTTTAGGTCATTTTATTGTAATAGTGGCTAATAATGAAAAAGTAAATGTGCATTTATTATATTTTCAGACAGTAATATATTAAATAATTCAATAATGTTATAGTGACCAATTTTATAGGAATTATTGGTTTGTTTTTAACAAATTGCTGTTTTTTTAAACCTAAGTTGTATGTATATATAAATTTAGAAAACAAAGTGAATTTTGATATTTATTGAGTCAATTAATTTATTTTAATACTTTGTTCTTGAAATACATTGTTAATAATTTTATATTGATGTTATTTATAGTAATTACATAAAATATTAATTGGAGACAAGAGAACCCCATGTAGCTATTGATTTAATTAAAAAATATTTAAGTATCTTTTTAAAATATGTGTATTTAAAAAAAATCTTTTTGAGTAGTTTTGGGAGGTGGCTATACATTTGGTAGTCATCAAATGAGAGTGTGTTTTTTCCATACTCTGTTCTAATTGAATTTATATATAAATCACCAGCATGTAATGTGTGGTAACTGTGCTGGCTATTGTATTTGTTTGTGAAATTCTTCACTTAAAAGTGTATAAACAATAAGATATTGAATTTGTGAAGACCTAAGATTGGTAATATGTCATTTCCTGTATATAAGTTTTCACTCATGCATAAGTTTGGTAGATCAAATATGTTCTTTATAGCTTTGTTGTGTGCATCTTGGAGTGGATGGAGAATACTGGCAGCCGCGGTAGCCCATACATGGCTGAGGTACTGAACGTGACTATTTATTAGAGGATGGTAAATAATGAGTTTAATTTTTGGGGGTACTCCAGATAGTCTTCACAATATACCTATTGCAGGCAGTGTTTTCTTTAAGACCGACTCTATATGTGTTTGCTAGCGTAAGTGTTTGTCGATATATAAACCGAAGTATTTGACACACTTAGCTTCATGTAAAGATTTACCTGCCACGTTAATATGTGTATCAAGATCATAGAGCATTTTGGGGGAAGTAAAAATAATGTAGTTTGATTTGTCAACATTCATTGTTAATTTATTTAGTCTTAGATATTCACTGAGTATGCAGAGGTCTTCTTGCATTAAGGTGGTGGTTTAATATATGTTTTCACATGATTCATATACAATAATGGTATCATCTGCATACAGTTTTGGCGTGCCCTTGAGTGATAGTTTGCCTATTTCGTTTATATAAATGAGGAACAAAATAGGACCCCGGAAATTTCCTTCTGGAACTCCTGTCTTAACAAGTCTAAGGTCACACTTGGATTAATTTATTTTAATAAGTTGATATATATTTGTTAGATAATTTTCTAAGAGCTTGTGTCTATTAATTGAGGTTTTTAATTCACTAATTAACGATATGGCTGCATTAGGAGTATTCGAGGAGGAGTGTAATCCGTATTGACGTTTTTAAAGCAGAGATTTGGTTTCAAGGTAATTCAATAGCCTTTTTTGTATGACCTCAAATATTTTATTGAGGGTACTTGGGGTGACCTGGTGGTCTAGGGGTAAGGTGTCAGACTTTTGTGCTGCGGGTTCGGGGTTCAATCCCGGTCCCGGCACAGATTTATCTTATTGCCAAACCCTTCCTTCACCTCTGATAATACGTGTATTAATCACAACCTGTGAATGTGTGGAATGCCAGGCCTCCACCGTGGTTCGGATTCCACGTTAAACTTTAGGTCCTCCATTTCATCTCATAATCACCCTACCATTAAAACATTAGCATAAGTGCGTATAACCTGAACGGGTAGTAAGATACGGTGCTAATAATAATAATAATAATATTGAGGGTACTTAATACTGAAATTGGGTGGTAATTATTAACAATTTTCCTGTCTCCTGATTTGTAGATGGGCATTATTTGGGCTATTTTTAGGGCCTCTGGATATATATACCTGTTTGGATCATTTGGTGTATATTACAAGCAAGAATAGGAGTCAGGGTATCACTGCAGTGGTTGATCACAGTTGGTGTAAGACCATCATGCCCTAGACTCTTTGTGTTTTTAAGTTTCGATATAAGGATCTTTATTTCTTTTTCATCTATAGGAACTAAAAACATAGAACAACTAGTGTTACATAATGTTCCAAGATTCTGTATGGAATCTCCTACTCTTGTTTGTATTGCATTTGACAAGTGAGCGCCAATGTTAGTAAAGTGTTTACAAAATATGTTAAAAATTTCTTGTGATTGTGAAACCAGTGAATGATCACTATCAAGTACCTCTTCAATTTTTGAGGATGGCTTAGAATTGCGATTAAGCTTGAGATTTATACCATTCCAGATTTGTTTAGTATCACCATTACAGGCTAAAAATAAAATATATTTATATTGTAATCGCATATACAGGAATGTTTCTGTGATGTAATTTGATTGTTTAACAGCCTTAATTGCTCTTTCAGATCTTTATTATAACGTTTTTTATTGTAGTGTTTGAAATATTTTGTCTCTTTTTTTCAACTAAAATTTTTAGTTGCCATGTGACCCAAGGGCTAGTGAATTTTTTGTTTTATGATTTTATTACTTTAGTAGTCGTAGATTTGTATATAGTTTTACTAAGTGTTTCTGTAATGTATAAAAGGGTAATGTTGGGGTTATTAGTGTTTGGCCAATTTGTTTTGCATACTTCTTTCTCTACCCTATAGGTGACCTGGTGGTCTAGGGGTAAGGTGTCAGACTTCTGTGCTGGCGGCCGGGGTTCAATCCTCGGCCCCGGCACAGATTTATCTGATTACCAAACCTAATAATAATAATAACTCTAGCCTATATGGAAGTACTTGATAAATTTTTTTTTTTGAGAATGTATCTTGGTTTACTGTGGTTGTTTGTATTGTTTTTGTTAGAATAGTATGGTGGTCATTCAAGAAGTTGTTAATGGTTGATATGTCAAGTGTAATAGTGTTGGTGTTTGAGAGAAAATGGTCGATTATTGTGGCAGAGGAGTCTGTTAGACGTGTTGGGTATGTTATGCAAGTTGAAACCGTTTGTTAGGTAAGTTACTCGGTACACGCTGATGTTGTTAGTTCTCATGTTGACATTTACATTAAAATCACTTAGAAAAAAAGAAGTAATATGTTTGCATGCCGTCATATCATTTTCTAAGCCATTTAAGAAGTTACAGGTTACAGGGAGGAGGTCTATAATAACCTCTTACAAATATTTTTTTGGTATTGTTATATACTGTTCAATTCAACAAGAATGGAATCGTATTCATTGTTGATAATGTTTATAAGGCTGTGAATCAGGTGATATTGTATATTGCAAGGCCTCCCACTATACCTTCATTTCTACAAGCAAAATAACAAGTGTAACCAGACAAGCTATAAAAGTTTGTATCTGTATTACATAACCATGTTTCAGAAACCACAATGATGGATGGGCAATAGCCTGGATCTGTTAACATGTGTTTTAAGTCAAACATTTTATTTTTAAAGCTACGGATGTTGATTTGCAACATTGTTAAACTGTTAGTAATAGAAAACAAGTTGTGGGAGTGTTTGTACTCAGTAAGTCGAAGTGTGTTATTGATTGTGCTGTTATGTGTGTGACAAATCAATTGGTAACAATCATTACCTTTGATTTCATAACACTCTTTTTTATATTTTTCAACTGACCTTTTTAGAAAAAAAAGAATATAATATAAAATAGACTCGCCGATCAACCGAGGTAATTGGGACTGAGTCTACCTCAGGCACGAAAATACTCGAGGATATGGAGCATGCTGGGTTTATAGTGTGTTGCATAATCAAATGTTAGACTTGATGATCCATTATGTTATGAGAACTTTAACATCACTTATAAATTAACTGAGTTATAATTGAGCCTGAATGTAATGCCTCTTCATATTCTCTCAATACTTATCATAAAAAAAAATTTTTTGGACAAAATAGCTATATCTGATACTATGTCAAATACCTTTTGGTGTTTCATATTCTCTTAATACTTCACGTAAATTTACCCTTATTTTTGAGACAAAATTGTTATTAGTGATAGTCTAAAATAAATACCTCTTTGTGTTTCATCTTCTCTTGATACTTCACACAGATTTACTCTGCATTTCTAAGACAAAATAGTCTGTTTATTTTTTTTAGCCAAATAGCCATTTGTGATACTAACTTAAATACCTCTTGATGTTTCATATTCCCTCAATACTTCTCATGAATTCTACTTTTAAGACAAAATAAAATACCTACCTGGTATGAACGCACTTCAAGCTAGTCTAGTCACATTCGCCGGTGACGAGGTTAGTTTTGGAATTCCATCGATGTGTATAAAGGACTTGTTTTACTAAATTGTTTCCTAGTGTCCCATACATATAAAGAGGGATATGTGAATAGCCTGGATGACAAGGTAATATACTTCAAAACTCAAGGTGATAGTAGAAAGTTTAATTAAAGTTTTCTGGTCAAACTTGCAATGCAAAAAGCTGAAGTTGAAGCTTCATGTGGCATGACTAAATTTATTCTATTAGTGAGATTACCATTTATTTTAATGTTAATAAGCTATAAAATCTTTATCGAAAGATACTAAAAAAATTGGCTAAACAAAGATAAAATACAAATAGTTAAGAACAATAATACTGTAAATACTGTACACTAATTTTCTGTTTGCATATCGAAGCACGACTGTTTTGCCGAAGATTTGGAGCTGGATAGTGAGAAAAAAAAAATTGCAAACTTTTTTTTGGTAAAGATTTAATAACCATATAATAACACATACATACACACATTACAATATTTAATTGGTATTAAAACCCAGTAACAACAAACAAGAATGTTTTGATTTTTGCTCTAAAATATTAAACACAAGTTTAAAAATGGACGGCTCATTGACATACACAGTTCAACTAGATATGCAAAAGCAGGAATTAAATAAAATGAAAATATTATAAGAATGATAAAGAGCTTGAACTCAAAAATAAGATCAATCACTGCCCCTGCATTACCCTAAATGACCCTCAGAAACAAATAGCTTAGTGGCTAGGGTTTCCAATCAGTTTGGATATATTTAAGATCCTGGAAAAATATGAGATGGGAGTGTAAGGGATGTGATAAAGGATCTGTTTGTGCAGTTTAATTCTATTCACATGGTGACCTCAACAGTTCTTGAATATATGTCCAGGGTATTCTAGAATGAGTTAAAAAGTTTCTCATATAATGCTACTATACTCATGAGAGAGATTCAATTAAAACATATTTTTACTTGAGAATTATTCTTAAGGCTGAGCTGATAAGCCATTTTACAGATATTGCCGGTTATCAATATTGATTTAGGTTTTATAGGTTGGTTTTTTAGTTTCCGGTATAAATTAGTGTCGCCAAGTCAGATCACGTGAATGGCTTTGAAAATAATCGGACAGAAGAATTAGGCTATGATGTCATTACCAGGTTTACCAAAACAGAAAAAATCCCCCGAAAGGCATTTCTAGGTATTTTTTATTTAAGTAAAAATAAAAGTATTCCCAGGAAAGTTTTATCTTTGCTGTTTGTTATATTATTTATTCTCAATTTAATGATAAATATATTAATTCTCAGTTAAATGGCGAAATAACTAAACAACTATTTGAAACAACAGTAAATTGGTACTTCGACATAACACTTACACGCGCTTTAAGAACCAATCTCAGGGAGTAATCTATCGAGTGGAACTTTGTAAGCTCAGTAATCGGCATGCAGCCGAGGTCCCGCGCCATGAAGAAAAGAGAAACACATGATTATTACTGAACACAGTTCTGTGCAGCTAGCCCCTAGGGTACGCAATAGCACAATAATGATACATTATCTTGGATGTATTTGTTGTTTTTTCTGTGTGAATAAGTTATGAATAAGTATATAAAATATAGTTTAGTTAATTCAGCCAATGGAAAAAAATAGGGGGTATATAAAATATAAATAAATGAAATCCAAAACGAAAAGTATTTAAATAGAAAGCAAAATGCTGTGTACATGCGCCTCAGCTCATAATGAAAGATCTATGTAATATTTAATAATATGTTGATATACAACTTGTATTCAATTAGAACTATGTTACTTATAGAGCCATAATATGGTGTATTTTTAATGGGTTATAAATCCACAAAATATAAAATCTTACTGGCCCACCTAATAGTCTTTGATAGTTTTAACTTTGTTACTTGAGAAAATCTTTATCTCAAATATATTTATCAAGTATTTTATAATTTGAAATAAGCCTTAAGGTAAATAAAATTAAATGGTTTATTTTGTTTAAAATGTTAGTTTTGCTGTTTATTATAAAATATCGAACACAGAATTAAGGAATTTGTGTTTACATGCAAAAGACCATATTTAAATATTTTTGTTTGAACTAGGAATTATATTTTCATGACTTGAAAATTTAAGATATATTTATAGATTTTGAATAATTGACATAAAATATCTGCATGATTAAAAACCTACTATCCTTGGCCAATTGTGTCAATATCAGCCGACAAATCGGATCGATTATCGACATCGGCTCGGCACTAATTATTTTATTTATTTTAGCAAAAAAAGTTTTGCCATTAAAACTGCAAAAACACTGACCATTTCTCATGTTCCCTACACTCTCACTTTAAAAATAGGTCAATATTTTCTGTAATATGATGTGAACATTTATGTTTTTTTAGATTCTCATAAAGTCCTGAACATGGAATATATTTTGCAAATTAATAAAATGCTGTTATTTTAGCTAATGTTAGTTATATTAAATATAATGAAAAATATATATTATTCATTTAGCGAAGATGGAGGCATTTTACTAAATTGACCTGGCCACAGGCTGGAAATAGTTGACGATGATGATAGCGAAATAAAA
Organism: Timema douglasi; assembly: GCA_901482245.1. Lineage (NCBI taxonomy): Eukaryota > Metazoa > Arthropoda > Insecta > Phasmatodea > Timematidae > Timema > Timema douglasi. The sequence continues at coordinate 19,967 of CABEEJ010002314.1, read as the reverse complement.
TGTAGTAATTCCTTGAAAAATGTCAATTTTTTTTGGGGGGAAAAAAAATTATATATTTTGAATGAAGACCCTGACTATCACAGATAATTTAAAATAATAGATCATATAATGTACAATTTTTAAAATTTTTTTAAAGTTCAATAGATTGCATGAGTAACATTAATAAAAGTTGACAATTAAAAATATATACATATAATATTTTAATTTAATATCACTCTTTAAAATTGTATGCATTCATATCTACACAGGTAATAATGAAATAGAGATTGTGAACCACACTTAGAATGTGAAATCACTCTTAGAAGGCACAACATTGGCAATAACCAACAAATATGAATCAAAAACTACATACAAAACACACTCAAGAAATCAACACTCATGTGTGAATGCTTTAAAATAGAGCTCGGCAAGTAATCAAAACGAGTCTTTAGTTTGGACTAATAATTGATAAAAACATTAAGATTCCAATCTCACTCTATAAATAAGATAATAAAACTACTTTATACAGTGAAAGTATGTTTCTTCCGCGACTCGACTCCAACCTCTTGAGATACATTTGATATTTATGGAAAATATTGAGATCAAAGAAAAGTATACTTGTGCTGTAGAGAATATTTTAAGCCTATGTGAAAACCCAACTTTGGGAACCATCATTCAAGTTCATACCATAACTGTTTCCGTCATTTTATCATATCTGCATGAAAAGATGCACATAGTCTCGTGCAAACTCTTTAAGAGGTTACTAATGAATTTCCTCCTCATTTTTCCATCCTTTCGAGGAAAATTATTACCCATTTAATCAAAATTCACATTATTTAGCCTGTGTCCTTAAAATGGTGTATCCCGGAAAAAATAGCTCTCCCAGCAGTAATATCTGTAACACCCATACTGTTGGGCATGCAGACGAAACGTCAAACTCATATAGTCTGATTTGCTGGTGATGGGGTGGTCAGGGTTAGAAGCTCAGCTGAGTTTTTCTGAAGGAAGTGTATCCTAAATGATTTATTACTCTTCCCAAATGCCAATGAGTGTATATTTACTCTTAATTCTATATTCTTCATCCCTAGCTCAATGATATTAAAGTGATAACACAAAGGGGTAGAAAAATGTGGAGGAAAAAATATACAAAAAGTGTTCCCTTACCTTGAAACCAGCTTGATATAGTGAAGACTAATTTTAATTTTTTATTAAATGACATAGACTTGATTAATTTTACTTTCATTTAATTAACACTTCTTTTTCAATCAAGACCTCTAGCAAACCTGTACCACATATGTACTGATGCCCTCTTGCTCAAAATATTGTCAACCTCTTGCAACAGTAGGGGTGTGCTTAGTTTAAAAAATTTAAAAGTGAGAGGTCAACTCAACATTTATTTGGTTTGAGATCACAATTTTCTTTGAGGATATTTTGAAGAAAACAAAAACACATCAACAGAAGTGCTTACAACACCAAAATTTAATGAAAAGTGGATTAGTTTGAATTAAATGACATTTTAAAATGTTGGCTTAGTAATAAATGTTTTAACATTTTTAGGGATGGACTTGACTCTTGATCAGAATATATTATTTCATAAATGTTCCTTTACAGTGACTAGTTAACTGTGAAGCTTTGAAAACTTTAACTTTACTTTGAATATCCATCAGTTTTGGGTTTGATCTGAGAATAAAATACACATTTACATTTAATTTTTGTCCTTTTGTATTGTTTTGCCCATACCAAATTAATATTCGCACAACAAAAATCTAGAATCATTCAATTACTTAATCATTTTAAAATTAAATATGTTAATCATGTACACAATATTTTTTAAATAACATTTGATACTTTAAAGTTATATCTTTACTAATTTTTTTTTCTCTGACATAATTTTTTTTTTTTTAATATTCAAAATTTAATTCAGCTTTTAGAATATTACATATTATTCTAATGGATTTTACTTCAAATTGAATAAGTTGAATTCACACACCCCTACTAATCAACTGTTTTATCCACTAGTTTTGTTTTGAGGATTCAAAATATTTAAGAATATTACTTTCTTCCCTTTCCTCAAATTTATTTAAGTCAAATGATTGTTGACATTTGTATTCAGGGAGATTTGATTTTTATTTTAACAAATCTCCCCTATATTTGGACATGTTTAAAGTAAAAATTAAAAAAAAAATAACTCTTTGGGTTCCCTTTAAGACTTTTCTTAGCATTTTCTCCAGATTTTTTTTGACTTGGCTTTACACGCTGAAAAGTGACCTGAGCCTCTCTTTCTGCAACAGTGTGCTAATCACTGACAGAGGAATGCTGTGTAGAACTGGTTCTACCTCCACGAAACATGGCAGCATGATGGTCTCGTGACATCGACACTGCGCTGCCTGCCACCTGGTGCCGAGCGTTCATGGTCTTCGCCACACTCTGCACATATGTGACATCCGGTCGCCGGTTGGGATCCGCATTGATACACACTTTTATCAGGTCACGCAACTGTAAATAAAATCAATTCGATCAAAATTGTGCATTAATGGAGAAAATAATGTTTATGATCTTGGGTTTCTGTCTCTGATTCTATCTAAATTAGGTGAATAATTTAAATAGTTGTGAGATGTAGAGAATGTGTCTGGTAGAGGTGAAATATTAAGGTATGTTAATACAGAGTAAAATAAAGTCTGTAGCTGGATCCTCTTATGAAGAAACAGTTTAAAATCTTATTATAACAGAATTCCATCACTTGGTTGTTTGCGAGTACTGTGAGTAGTGTGAGTGCATGTAAGAAATAAAATGCTTTACAGTTTTGGTAAATGAGTCCACATGAGTTACTGTTACTACAGCAACCACTTGGGGTAAACGCTTCATTTCCTGTCAAAATAACGTCAGTCCACACATTAGCTCTGTATTATCTAGGACCATACAATCTTTACTCCCTTTCTAAACAACATCAGTCCTGGACTCGTGTAGTTTCACCAATGAGCACTACACCAGTCCCAGACTTGTGCGGTTTTATCACTAAACACTTTGTATCTGGCTTGTTCTGTACTCGGTACTCTGAAAGAATCCATTAACCTTCTGAGCACGCTGAACTGATAATTAAATTAAGCAAACATAATACATTTATGGCAACAGACGTTAAACATGATTATATATTAAATTTCAAGCATTGGTGGCTCCAGTATTTTAATAAAAACACAATATTTGTTGCTTCTCAGGAAAAATGTATTCCAAAAGATCGGAAGGTGTATTTTGGCATTACAAGCTTCATGATGTTTACCTACGATGCCAAGGCTCCAAGATATGTATCTCCATCATCTTATATTGGTGGATTAGACACACATTTATCTAAGCTTGGAAAATCAACGAGGATATTACCACTCCCTATGGAGAAAGCATACACCTCATCCATCAGTGACCATTCAGAAAAAATGCTACAGGACATAAGAAAAGTCCTTCAATATAAATTATCCCACATGGGCATGTACATTTTTATAAGAAACTAATGCAGTGGACTACTAACTCAAGCCTTGGACAGTGAGGAGGTAAATGATGAATAAGTAAAGAAAATATAAGCAATAGTTTGTGTTGTATGGTTTTTTTTTATTCTGTTTATTTTATTTTTTAAAGGAATCTTACACAAAATATGTTTCTGCTTTGTTGTTAACTCCTATTAAAAAATGAAAATTTTGTTGCACTATTTTTTGGAAGTGAGACTGTGAGAGAAAGCTTTAGTTTCCTATGACATTTTGAATTTAATTTGGGGAAAAATAAATATTATTAATCTGCAATTTCATCTAACAAAATATTATTATTATTATTATTATTAGCACTGCGTCTTACTACCCATTCGGGTTATACGCACTACGCTAATGTGTAATGGTAGGAGGATTGTGAGATGAAATAGAAGACCTACGATGGAAGTCTGGCATTCCACACATTCACAAGTTGTGATTAATATACGTCTTGTCAGAGGTGAAGGAAGGGTTTGGCAATCAGATAAATCTGTGCCGGGACTGAGGATTGAACCCCGGACCCCCAGCACAGAAGACCGACACCTTACCCATAGACCAGCAGGTCACCCACATTTAACAATATAAATTGATTGGTTAATGTGTTATAGTGTATTCCTAAAAGTGAAAAAATATAGACTATACATTTTATCAGGCTATTAAAGTTGTTTTTATTTGGTACTCGTTAAAACAACTTTAGTCCCAGAATTAAAAAAAGAATTATAAAAAAAAGTTTTGAAATGCTATATTAAAACTCTACTAATTCCATAATAAAAGGAACTTATTCATAGTTATCATGTAAAATTTCATAAAACTAACATAAAAACTACTGACAAGAGATAGTTTTTTTTCTATTTTTCTCAAAATTTACTTTTTGTGACTCATGTGGTTTTACAAATGACCAATTCAATTTTAAACCATTAAAAAAAACTATCTTTTTTCAAAATAGTTAAGTTTAAAAGTATATTTAACAACACATTTTGAAGCAATAACATCTTTAGTGCACAATTTCACAAAAATATGTTCAAATATTGAAAGGAGGATAGAAAGGCAAGCCTACACACTTACCAGAATACCGTAGGCCTCCAAGTCCACAATTAAAACACAAACATCATTATCTGTTTCCAACCGGTTGCCGGGTCGGTTTAGTCAAATGGCTCCATCTTACTCTATCCTACCACCACTCTGACTCCTTTACTATCTTCCATTCTTCTCCTCTTACTTGAACATTTTCTGTTATCTGCTCCTCCCATCTCTTTCTTAGCCTCCCTTGTGGTCTTTTCCCCCATATACTTCATTTACAACCCTTTCTTTGGCATCCTCTCTTTTTCCATTCTTGTTGCATGCCTGTATAAGCCCAGTCTTGCTTCCTCTATTATCTCATGTACTCCCTGTACCCCAACTCTTGCCCGGATAACTTTATTCATAATCTTGTTTCTCCTGTGACAGCTAACATGCTCCTCACAAACTTCGTTCTCATGGCCTCCACTTTCTTAGTCTCTCTTACATTCATTACCCATGTTTCTGCTGTGTATGTGACAATAGGTACAAAGTATGCCCTTTACGACTATTCCTTACACTTCAAGGGAACTTCCCTTCTCAATATCAGGTCTCTTAAACACCTTTAGAACAACTCTCCCTGCTGTCCTCTTATTAAATCCTCTTTACTTCCACCTTTCTCCTCAATCACACTTCCAAGATTCCCAATAACACTCACAATGTTTAATTGAATACAGCCGTTTGGCGCCATTTTTCCTTTGTTTGAAAAGAATATACTTGTATGTTCTAAATATTTCTGTATAACAGAATCTTACTGTGAATTTAATTTGATATACCCATATTTATTAGTGTATTCTGCACCTTTGATTTTTGCCATAGTTGGTTATTTTACCATTAAATTGTTTGTATCTTCAAAATGTTATTCCTTTGGAATAAAACTATACATATATGCTAGTTGGTATGGATAATAAAATAACAGAAACAACATATAAAGAAAATGGCAAATTAATTTTTTTATCACTGTGTCTAACTACCTCTTCAGTTTATACATATATATGATAATTACTCTAATGAAATAGGAATTAGAATAATAATTTTAGAGGTAATCTACCAGCATTAGCGTGGAAGAAGAGTGGTAAACCATTTAGGAAAAACCACCCTTAGTTGACCCAACTGGGATTCAAACCCCAATTTCTCCTTCTTCAGCAGGCCAGTCAAACAAGAGAGTGACTCCTTAAGACCATTCGACCAATAAAGCAAGGTTACACTTTATTTATTTTCCACTGAACTTGGCAATGTACCAGATATTTTAGACCTAAAAACAAATGAAGAGTTAATATTCTAAAAGGGAATTCCATGGTTTCTGGATTAAATAATAAATATTAACCTAAAGTAAAGTTGTTCTATTACCTCCCGAGAATATATATCAGAAGGCAATGGTGGATAGTCGCACTCTTCTATCTTCCTGCACAAGGTGTAGAGGTTCATTTTCTCCCCGTAAAATGGAGACTGCAGTGCTGCCATCTATTAAGAGAATTAGAATAAGATTTTTTTTATAAAAAGTGATACTTGGGAGAGTAAGTTTAACCATCTATACTATTATTATTTCCACTGATATTTGTATACTAACATGTGTTGAAAAACTTAATAAGAACTGTAATACAACCCACATGGCCAACAAGATGGAAACAGTAATGGATGTAAAATTTTACTGATAAGTGATTGTTTTTTTTATATTCAATTGTTTTTCAAAATAGAGTTATAATGATTTTGTTCAAAATTAGTATTTGAATACTATCCTACATAATAAATAATTATGCATGCTAATTTTTTAAAATAAACTAATTTATTGGTAGTTTACTTTATTATACATTTTAGAAAAATTGAAATATTTCAAAAAATGATTATTAAGATTGAGCTCAAAATGGGTATATGGAAATAGTTTTTTATTATAAATAAGAATATATTTTAGTTTTACAAAGATAGATCTTTTAGAGAAGTTTAGAGATAATTGATTTTTGAAAATTTGATAACTTCAAAAAGTGTTTGGAATATGTTTATTAAAATTTATATTCAGTATTAAGAATGTACCACAAATGACACGAGACCAACGGCTTTATTTCCCCTCCGAAAGGAGTTGTGCTATAGATTTTTATCGCTCATGAAAAATCTGTCAACCTTAGCTAGGTTTGAACACACAAACATTGAGTTAAAACTTGACCCCAAGACTACCGAGGTCAATATATTTCATAGTAGATAATATCTCCAAGGTATCCTCTGTGCTTTTGTAATATCATGTTTTCCAAGAATATTTTGTGTTTTTTTGTATCAAAAAAATAAATATATCCAGGTACCAAGCGGAAGGCATAGAAAGACTCACCTCGTAGAGTAGGCAACCCAGAGACCAGATGTCACTCTTGAAGTTATATCCGTGCTCATGGATCCTCTCAGGGCTCATGTAGTATGGTGTCCCCACAAGTGAGTGCGCTGCCGTTGTTTTAGAACTGAAGAAACGACCAAGACCAAGGTCACCCAACTTCACAACGCCTTTAGCAGTGATGAACACGTTTGCTGGTTTGATGTCTTCACAAATAATCATAATTAATTATGTTTTGACAATATAGGCCAGTTATGATAAAAGAAGGTGAAAAAATATTTGTTTAGAACGTTAAGGTAGACAAAATACATACGGTATTTTTAATGTTTTATAGTCTTATTTTTACTGGAAAGCTTAAAGAGCTCAATATTTTGGAACATCCTGAAATTATTAAAAGTTTAATTTTAGTACTATTAAAAGAATACTCATTAGTCAGTCCAAGTGCATTACTTAATTGGTGAGAGAGAGTTTGTAGAGCCTGTAAAGTTACAGTGTTGATTGTATGGTACGGAAACATACAGAAATAGACCCATTACCATAATATTATAATTTTTAACTAACATTAATTCATAGAAGGAGTATGCAAGTTAAGGAGAACCACATTTTCCTAAATACATTCAGATATTACTATTCAAAAAGGGAATTTTGAGAAAATACCTAAACACCTAGTCAAAATAAATTGAGTGCAATTTTTTTGGGGGGGATTCATACCTTTTACTATATTGGTTGTTTACTAGCTTAAACTATGGGGTAGAGATGAGGAAGGTAGTTGAAGATGCTGCACCCACATTTATGTAGAAAGAGAAAATCACATTTTAATGTAGAAGAATATTCCCAACGAACCCAGCCAGGATTTGTACCTGTGCCTCCCTATCACTGATAGACCACTCCAGAGTGGGCCTGACACCCAAGATAGTGTGTCACCTGTGCAGGTAAATTGACTGCAATAAGTTATTATTATTATTATTACACTTAAGATACCTAATCACCGTTGGTAAACCAGGAAATCAGATACACAACTATACTCGAACCACAAAACTTATTAAGATTAGTTTTTATGGATTCTTCACTTGACAACTGTGAAATAAGGTTGAGTTTGATAGTATTTTAATTTTAAAATAACCATCTTTGATTTTTGTAGTATAATTTTTAAATATGGAAAAACATTTTAACTGATCTCAATTCCTCTGTTTTCTATAATAAAATTCAAAAAACCACAGTATGCTGTGATGTCTGGTTGGAACTGTATTAAACTACCTAATTTAAATATCTTATCCCCATAGTTCTAAAAATGATAAACAAGAAGGTAGCAGCCTCCCAAACATACAATTCCTTTTATAGACTATTGGGTAAAAGGCCTTATTTTCAGGTGATCAATAATATATTTGCTAGCAGGTGAGTCTAAATAAAATTCAGCTAAAATGAATTTGAAAATTCCTTAACTTGTTCATGTTAACCTAAAGTCTAAATATATGTGAAAGATAATCAACTTATTCGGGATTTTTTCCCACAGTTATTTGAAAACCTCAATTTCATTTTCTTTTTGTTTACAGCACGAATTAAAAAAAAGTTTAGTAAAATTGTTTCTTTGACACATACACACTCACATATATATACATATATATACTACAATATATATATATATATATATATATATATATACTACAATATAGTAATCAAGATTTGACAAATTTGTGTAGTTATTATTATTATTATTATTAGCACCGCGTCTTACTACCCGTTCGGGTTATACGCACTTATGCTAATATGTAATGGTAGGGTGATTGTGAGATGAAATGGAGGACCTACAGTTTAACGTGGAATCCGAACCACGGTGGAAGCCTGGCATTCCTCACATTCACAAGTTGTGATTAATACACGTCTTGTCAGAGGTGAAGGAAGGGTTTGGCAATCAGATAAATCTGTGCCGGGACCGAGGATTGAACCCTGGACGCCAGCATAGAAGTCTGACACCTTACCTCTAGACCACCAGGTCACCTAAAATTTGTGTAGTTAAAAGGGAAAGAGCTGGAGTATATTTTTAAATAAACACAGTATCGCTTACTCTGCATATATATATATATATGTTTGTGTGTATGTGTGTGTCAAAGAAACCATTTTACTAAAATCTTTCCCTTTTAACTACACAAATTTGTCAAATCTTTATTGCTATATTGTAGAGGTTGTTAAAAAAACTTTGAATATTGCAAACTTAGTTAATTATCACCGCATCTTATTAACGGTTCAGGTTATAATCTGCATATATAATAATTACTCTAATGTGTTAGGAATGATGAGGGAAAAGTTATAGAGGTAATCTACCTGCATTTGCATGGAAGGAAAGTGAGAAACTATTTAGGAAAAAAAATCACCCTCGGTCAACCCGACCGGGATTCGAACCCTGATCTCGCTGTCATCAGCAGGCCAGTCTGATACGAGAGTGATGCCTTAGACCATTTGGTAACTGGATCGGATTTTTGCAAAGTTTATCGACTTCTCGCTAACCTATGACTTCCTTAACTTTATCCTGTTTCACCCTGTGTTGGTAACCCTGATATGACATTGTGTTAGATAATAAGAGAAACTTTCTACACACCTCTATGCATCACTCGTTTTGAGTGCATATGCTCTAAGGCATTACACAATTGAACAAAATATTTCCAAATGGTACGTTCCGGGATGAGACGTCTTTGTTTTCGGAAATGTTTGATCATCCTAGAGAGGTCCCCGGCATCTGCGAGCTCTAGCACGATGTTAAGTTCATTGTCCTCGATGAAGGATGACATATATTTTATAATGTTAGGATGGTTTAGTTGCTATAACAGAACAGTAATTAAGAATGATTTAGTTTATATAACATCTTCAAATAATTATGTAACATAGTGTATCGATAAATGAAAATTTAGATTATGATTTTCTATAATAAATACATGCACTTAAAAAAAATACTAAAAACTAAAAGCTTGATTACTAAGGTGAAAATACCATTAAAAATGTTTTTTACAAATTTACCAATTAAATTATCTCATAACTTTATTTAATATTAATTTGGCTAACTTTTAAAATTAAAATTTTCAATCTGAATTAAATTTTAAAACAACTGCTGTCAAATTGTCAATTAAGTGTTTTTTTAAATTGTGATTGCTACAAGCTGAAGAAAGACTCACTTATGAACTTATGGCATTTCCAATTACCTGGGAAATTATACAATTATGCTCTTACAGGAAACAATATCAAAGTAGATTTTTATACATTATTTAATTAACAGTTCTGTGAAATTAAGATGAATGAAATGTTTACCTTTATTTAAAAATAAAAATGTATTATTAATAAAACTCAAGAAGTATTCTCTGAATCAGGACATATCACAAGATGACGACCATTGAACCGTTTTAAGGAGTAAGAATAAGTATACATTGAAAATTAGATGTGGTGCTCTAAATGTGGTCGCATACAGAGAGGAGACGGAAATATAGGATATTTTGGAGGAAAGAGGTATGAGGTTGACAAAGACTAGATTTTGTCGTGGGAAGTTTAAAAAGAAGAGTGGAAGTAAGTTAACTAAAGTTATGTGTTGATGTATTGAGAAAAAGAGAGTAGGTAACATGAAGTGACTATAATAAAGAGCCTAAAATTATCACCATACATATAAGAAGTAAAACTGATATATGAAAGATTAATAAGGGGCTCTATCCACATTGGGAACATTGTATATAATATATTCCAAGAATATTCTCTACAACAGAGATGTTTTTGATGAAGAAAAGAATTTTTTTTTTTTTAATATTTTAGATTAAAATCAACATGAGACAGATGAATATAATTGGAAATTTAAATGCTTGTGTTGTATGGGAGGTTCATAAATTTATTTTATAGTTATAACAAAAAAGCTTTTGATTCGGTTCCGAAAGATATGTTGTGGAACTATTTGGAATCTCTCATATCGCCGCATCCTACTACCTATTCAGGTTATAGAGGTAATCTTCTCGCATTTATGTGAAAGCATTCAATTTTCAAAAATTTGTTGGTAGAAGACCACTCTAAATAGATGCTATATAAATAAAGGCATCTGATGATCAAAGATGCAAGAAGATTATTCAAAATAGCTTGTGAGAGCAGCCAATTTTACAAAATTAGCTCAAAGAGGCCCACTCTGAATAGCTTTAAGAGACATTTAATTTTCAAAGATTGTTCAGGAGAGGACATTTAAACTATCTTCTAGAATAACACAATTTTCAAAACTTTTCTAGGGGAATACAACTTCAAATAGTGCTTAGATAGTAGGCATCTAATTCTATACATAGACTACTCTAAATAGTTTTAGGGGCATTAAAATTTTAAAAGGTTTATAAGGAAGGACCACTCTAAATAGATTGTTGAATAGTAATTTTCAAAGTATATTTTTTAAACATTTGACAAAGGTGGGTCCCCTGGCCTCTCAAACCCCCTTCCTTTTTTTTGGCTAACTTCCCTCCTTGACAAATAAGATTTCGCCACTAATTAATGAATTCAAGAGGGTGGCCTGCACTTCGCCCTTGGTACCAGGCCTGGTTTAAACAAGGCGGATGGAGAGTAAAGGTTAGCTCAATCCCTATAACGGCCTACAGTCGGTTTTTCCCCGAGCACACAGCACTTCTGTGATGTCACCGAGCGACCCAGTTTGTTCCTACGCTTGATACTCAGTTGACACACACTTTTGCTCGCTGATTGATGGTAACCTCTTCATGTGCTTAACAAGTGTGGTGTTAAGTTGTTTGCTTAAGTGATTTATGAATATACAGTTTATATTCAGTATTAATCATATAATAGTTCAGTATAATAGTTTATTTAGTATATTCAAATTATTTGTTTGGATCAAGCTGGGCTACGTCCCACGCTCGGCAAGCCTGAACCACGAAATGGGCTGATCGTGCAAATCTTTACCTCTACTAACCCTGGGTTTCAGCACCTGGCGGGCCTGCTGACAATATAGCTTTTTGGTTGGGGTAGCAGGGAGAAGGAGTTGATGTGCTGGCAGAAATATTTGGTGCAGGCAGCATTGAAGATGAACGTTGAAAAACAGGTTTTTAATATTAGTAGAGATGAAAATCAAGAGTTGGTTGTAAACATCGATGAGATACCCATAAGAAATATAACTAAAGCCAAGTATCTGGCAGTATTTTTGGAAACAAAGGTGGAAATAAACGCAATATAACAGAGAATAGCGAAGAAGTGTCAAAATGAGAAAATGTAACCCATCCTAAAAGACAAAGATGTACCAAGGAAAGAAAGCCAAGATTGTTATTTTTTTAATAGTACATTGTTACCAATATTCACTTATGTATCCGTCACATACTCATTGACAATGGTATGTAGGAGCAAGATCCTGGCAGCAAAAATGGGGACTCTTTAAGATCAATAATAAACGTGACAAGGTTGGACAGAATTAGAAATGATAAAATAAAGGAGGAAGATGGTACCATAAGGCCCGCCGCACATTGGACACAGGGCAGGCGCAGCAGAGGGGCAGGCGAGGAAGAGGAAAATCTGTAATACACGTGTTCTTATGGGTTACCGCACATTGGACAGAGTGCAGGTGCAGTGTAGGGATAACTCTTTCACACCTCTTTCCCGCCTCTCTCTGGTTGTAGTAGACGCACAGTTTTCCTGTGTCCTCTGCGCCTCTGTCACCTAGTTTTTGTGTATTGTGATGGAACATCTTATTCAATTAGTTCAAGACCATCCAGTATTATATGAAACAAGCAATCCAGACCTCATGAGGACGAAGCTGAAAGATGAGATATGGGAAAAGATTGCTATTGAATTGAACTACTCGAACGGTAAGTTTAATATTCTAGATTTTTGTAGTCAGTGAAATAAACCTACAGTAGTCTGCATAACCCATTAAAAGAATTAAATGTTACTAGACAGTGCGCGTAAACTAAATTACAATTTAAATTATTTAATTCAGAGTCTGACTCGAAATCCAAATCTATCAGAAGTTCCTCAAACTCACACGGCATATCACGTCTTCTTGTACTACTGGGTGAAAGCTCCCCGACTCGTTAAAAATCTGCGGTGACCTGCAAAAACCTATTCCTGTGCTGCGCCTGCCCTCTGCCAAGACTGTGTTTAATGTGCGGTGCCTTGCAGAAACCTCTTACTGTGCTATGCCTGCCCTCTGCCTATGCTGTGCCTGCCCTGCGTCCAATGTGCGGCGGGTTTAAGACGTGTGTTGAAGAGAATAGTGGGTTCACAGATTAGAAGCCTTGGACATGTTGAGAGGATGGATGAGGATAGAGTCGCAAGAAGATGGTGTGGAGGAAATTCTGTGGTTAAGTAACATGCCATCCATAGAGAAGCTGAGAGAGAATGGAATGTTTTGGGTTTGTGGTGAATGGAGGAGAAGGTTGTTTCAATTTACAAGCTAGTGCCTACCTGGGAGCAGAAGTAAGAAGAATAACGTTCATTCAAACAACTCAATGTTCTTAACTAATGCAGAAAAATACCCCACAATGTGGTACCTGGTTCCAGCTTTTGTACCTAACTAAGATCCATGTTAGCCATGATCTAAGACAGGCTCTTAAATTTATTCTTCTACAAAAATTATAGGTACTTTTAGCACTGTAGTTTACTACTTGTTTGGATTATACACTTAGGTACTAATTAAGGCCAATGGTTTTAGGGATTTGGAAGGTTATATTTAGAGGACATTTCCTTGCATTTGTGTGTATGGAGATATATAAAAATCTGTACAATGGCAGTCCTGCAGGCGGCTCCATGCACTCCTGGACATCCTGGCCCAGCGCAGTTCCTAAGTCAGTACCTAAGAAGCTTCAACCCTCTTAATTTGAAGAGTGGGGTGATCCAGTTCAGGCTGGATACTCAAGGAGGCTTTCCAGTCACTCACTGGTTGGACCAACACCGAGAACTCGTGCCTCCCACCTCTCCAGGGTGTTAACCAAAACTGTTTTTACTTCCGCTCACAGAAGCGACCTTACGATCTCAACTATTTCCCGTGTGTATGGGGTTATTCCCAAGGGCCGAGGCTCAGAACCCCAGGAGCCTGGACCCCACCATGCTGCCAACGCCATCAATCGTCGGCATTTAAACTCACTGTCCCACAGAGTCCAACCTATTTCTGGGCCACCACCTCGAGCAAGCTCATGACTTGGGCTTTCGACCCAGCCCTGTGTACTACTTATAACAAAAGTAGTCTAACGGAGACATACCAGTCTGCAGGGCCACCCCAAGCACCTGTAGGTAACCAATGCATGCATCAGTTTCATTGGCACGGGATGTGTGTATGGAGAGTGAGAAACCACCCTCGATACACCCAACCGAGATTCGAGCCCCGATTTCCTCGTCATCGGCAGTCTAGTCTACTGCGAGAGTAGTGCCTTAAAACATGGGCCCAACAAAGCGAATATATTTAAGTTATATGTTCTTGCTGTTTTTGCAGATCATAAGTTTGGGGAATGCATTTCCCTTAGCTAAATATTAGATATTAAAATTTCATGTCACTACTAGGCACTTGTATGTTTATATAATTTATGTTAATCAGTGAACGTATTAGTGTATTATGGACAGGGTTTACAATGTCATAAAAAAGAAGTTTAAGTTTCGAAACTAATCTCTCTAGCTATATATTTGTATGCAAAAATCACAACATGTTCTACTGCTACTGGAATTTACTTAAAGCCCTGTTATTTGGACAAACAATAACGTAGACGTTCAAAGTTTTAGTCTGGTTTGGACAACTTGTTAGAGCTGGTTTTGCAGACTGTCAATATTAAATTTAGACCCAGTTTAGATTTAAAAGTGTCTACAAAGTTGTCTGTCAGAATTGAAAATACGTTAAAAAAAAGTATGGTAGGTATTGAAAACACACCAACCTGCAGTAAGTTGATTTCTTTCATGCAGTCTAGACGTGCCTTTGCATCCATCATATCAAATATCTGAACTTTCTTGAGTGCTACAATAGATCCATCAGTTCGGCAGCGTGCTCGGTAAACTACACTAAACTGACCTTTACCAATTTTTTTCTCCACATCGAATAAAGAAATTGATTGGTAAAGTGAGTTACCTAAATTGGCTGTCAAGGCCAATATTTCTGGATTACTCATCCTTCTCAAATTTAAGATATCAACTTACCACACCTAAAAAAAATGCACAAAAAATAATTGAAAAGGAACAGGGGATTATGTACTTTGTGAGTGGCTTTCTATTAATTAAATTATGTTTATTTAATTGGAATTGGGTTGACTACCATACCTAAATTTATTTTAAAAATATATCATAGATCAATAGAGATTGGGTAGCATAATTAAGGGATTGGGTAAGTCACAATTTATTTTTAGCACTGCGGCTTACTACCCATTTGGGTTATATGTCCACAATTAACTATTATGGATTCATATTACATGTGTTTTTTAAATAAACATGAAAAGGTTATTAGTGTCAAACTACAGTAGACTAATAGTGATCCCCCACTTCTACCTTTGTCAACTTCAAACTTAATTTCTTGAATATGATATGTCAGTAGGAGCTAATAATACCAATAATAATTACTACTACCAGTAAGTATCTAAAAATATTTTACGCACCCACCCAAGTTACCCGAGACCATACGTGAAACCCTATTTAAAACTATTTTCTTGATAAAATTATCTAAACTTGACGATTTTTAGGCAGGATAGAAAAATTACTTAAAAAATATGGCAATTTACATTATAAATGATCTCCTCTAGTCATACCTTCCAAGACAGTTTTTGTTAGCGGCTATAAAGTACAATAATGGCATGCGCCTATTTATGCTCAGTTTGGTTTGGCTAGTAAGCAATGAATATAATTTAAAAAATTACATCAATATGTTCTCGCTAAACTTTATCGAATCTATTGTTTAATAAAGCTACCACAGAGGTAGCATTAGAATTAAGTTTTTGAAAACATACTTTAAAAATATTTCACTCACATAGGGCCTACTACTTCGGATTTAAGTACTGGTACAGTAACCTTAGTTTTGTCTGTCATCTAAGGTTATTGGCTTTTAAATCAAGTCTGGTAGGCCTATATATATTTTTTTAAATTTGAAATAAATTGAAAGTGTTTGATGACTAGACATACATTTATACACTTGGTTACGACTGATATTGTAGTCGAGACAATATCAATTTGGTCATTACCGATATCGGCATAGGCCGATTTTAGAAACTTATATAATTTAGTTCAGTTTTGTAATTTGACTGATCTCACAAAAATAATGTATTGGTAATATATTTTTAATAAAAAACTGGAAAGCTAATTTGTGGTAAAGAACCTGATATCCATCATAAAATCATAAGTAGGGAATTATGAGTTGGAAAAAGCCTAAGTACAACCAGCAGATTTGAAGATGAGCAAAGGTATAAAGGCATACAAACAAATTAAGTAGAGAAATAGTACACAAAAAGGGCAGAATTCTTTAATTTGTTTCTATGTCATATTATGAGAAATAAAATATTGTATACCACCTATATATACACTGGAACAAAAGAAAATTTTCCATGATAGCAAAATTAATATTGCAAAGTGAAAAATTTGTTGTTGATACCTGGAAGATTAGATATTGTTTTGTTTATAATAATGTTAACTAACCAGTAATGCATATTAAAATACTATTGGTTCAATGTCATGACATTCTTTTAAATATTTACATTCTTTAATGTTCTTTCGTGGTTAATGTGAGTGGAAATTTGTTTTTGTTTGAATGAGTTAGATAGTAGAAAAAAAATTATATTTCCATTATATGATTTAGAAAAAAAGAATTAAATAATCCCATTCTATTTGTGTTGTAAACATTGTGAAGGTGAATTCCATGTAGTACAGTAGTCATACTTTAACAACTAAATTCTGATAAATTCTTGATTTTAAACGGTAGGCCTACTTAATTGAAAGTAAGAAGACTTAAGATTGTTTACTTAATATGTCGGAGAGAAGTTGAAAACGTAATAAATACAACGATTTATTTGTAAATAAATATTATACTTATTATAATGTTAAATAGTACACATAAGAAATTGACTTAAAGTTAGTGCAACTCCATAACATAAGTCTTTTGATTGATTTACAAACAAAAATATAATGGCGATTACCTCGAGACAATTCAAAGGCACTGAATGTAACACATTCTAGATAATCAATAAATTCCACATTTCAACACGCAAGACAATCGTGTAGTCAACATTTAACTCATCGCGGGCGGAGTAGAATGGAAAAGAAAAGATAACACATGTAAATCAAGTCCTATTCCTTGTGTCTATTGACAGAGAATATAAGGCTCCTATCTAGCGGTCAGTAGATGAAACAAATTATAGCCCTTTAGCTTATACCTGATGAGTTAACTTATGTTACAAAAGCTAGGAGTATATTCCTTGTGAAAGATTAGGAAGAAAATGTGTATAGTTTTGCTATGAAGTCATTATTAAGGAAGCAGTGAATCGTTGAAAATCATTGACTTAGGATTAAACAACAATTTTATAACAATGTAACAAATAATTAGGAGAACAGTAACTGAAGAGAAGTATGTACTTGTATTATTCAATGTACAGTAGGTAACCCTACAACAGTCTTTGTGCAAACATTCGTGTATTACCATAGCAAATGTTCAAATTGTTGACCACCAACATCCAGACAGCACCGACATCGCCGTAGCACGGACTGTCACATTCTTTGAAACATGCTTGGTGTGTTTCACTGTAACCATTTGGGGCTAAAAGTCGAGTTCGCGTTCCACGGGTGTACTGTACATGGCATTTTTGATGTTGGCCCCACGGACAGAAATTCAGGGGATTCAGGTCTGGCCATTGAACAAGCCCTTGGTGACTGCGTGGCAAGGTGAAATCATTTAATTTTCAATGGCTTTTTACTCCCTTAATAATGACTTCAGAGCAATACTTTAGACACATTTTCTTCCTAGTTTTTCATAAGGAATATGCTCCTAGCTCTTATAACAGAAGTTAAAACTGACTCCGTACAATAATAGATAACTTATAGCATAATAAAAACCGTTAATCATTTATTCTACTTGCAACACTCTAACTAGAGATATTCTATAATTTGTACGACTAGCCACTATGATTTGAATATTTTAAAAAAAAGTTATAGTACTTAAATGGCATCTATTTGAGCAAATGTGTTTTCGCATTTTTAGATTGCATATCACTTTGCACGGTGTCAATGACAATTTGACAGCGTCGTCTTCTACCCATTGATGTAAACAGGGTAAGTAGTAATTCATGGATACGGACAGTAGCACATGATTAGGTCGGTAAATATAAGTTAAAAACACTCTTTAAAAAAAATCCGTTCTTGCCATACCTTTTGATAAAAACGACATTTAAGTTAGAGAGGGGTAATGTGGCAACGCAGTGCCTGAAACTTACATCAAGCGTGAATGTTAGTTCAAAGTAGGTGTTCGAATGTGGATTCTCACATGGCTATGCTCCAAACGGCGTATGAATTTGATGTGCTCTCGGCAAAGCATGTTGATGTTAACCGTACCAAAATGTACTCAAGTGACTGCGGTGGATGAACAGGTGAGTTCACCAATGCTTTGAGGTGAACCCGCAAGAAAAAGATTGAGGGGTGTGAGGTCCTGTTACCTTGGTGGCCATTCTACTGACCCATCACACCCATTGGTTGGGGTAGACTTATCCAAGTAGTCACTACACTTGTATGCCATAGTGTGCAGGGGCATGCATCACGCCATCCCTAACAGTGTGAGATGTATGTTGGTTTAAAAAGGCATTATGGTGAGAGAGAAGATGTATATTGTAGGTAGTAAAAAAAACTATCGCAGAAAAAAATTAAGTATTTAAATATGCTTTATTTGAATAATACGTAAAGTTAAAATGCTACGCTACAAATGGCACAAACAACTAAAACAAAATTTTAATATGGTGACCTCATCATTGATGTACAATCATTTCAAAAAAGCAACCAAAAATTTAAAAGGAAACAAAACCCTGTATCAGTCCATTAAACAATATTTTTGTTAGCTGGGGTCGAAAGCCTACACCTTTTAACAAGCGCAAACAAAAGCAAACCTGGTCTTTTTTGAAGAAGAAGCAGGGGGTGACAACCTCCCGTGCCATCATAGGAAAGGTAAATAAAAAATATTTCAAAGTTACATTAGAATTATAGCTTTTTTTCACCCCAGATTAATTATAGGCGCGCGCGCACACACACACACACACACACACACACACATATATATATATATATATATATAAAAGATTAACGTGGGCCCTGGTGAAGACTCGCATCTATAGCAAAGGGATATTAAGAAAAAAAAAGGTCTAATATAAAAATTCCGAGGCAAATTGCCCTTATTTTTTTAGTTTTTTTCATCAGAAAAAAACATGTTTTATAAAAACTTTTTTGTGTGCCTATTTCTCAACTCACGCTCTTTGGAGGCTGTAGTACTCCTCCCGGTACCAGTTTAGAACCACTTGCCCCCCTTCCACATTTATCCTCATCCTCTTCTTTGTATCGCCTTCCAGAGGAGCGGACAGGGATAGGCGAGGTATGCCTCTCTCACGTTCTCTCCGTAGATCTGCAATTATAAACAATTTTTATATTTTATGGTGGTGTGATATAGGGGCTTGCTCAATAATGATTTATTTTGATCCCGGCCCCAGATATAGGAGACCAGCCAGGACTACATTATTAATTAAAAACTTTTTATCTATGTCTGAGTGATTGGGACCGGCCCAGACCACAAAAATAAAACTTATTATAATATACATATACACACAAGTCAACTTCGGTCTGAGATAGTGGCCGGCCCGGATCACAACTATGATCCGATTATATACCTATATGCCTATCTCAGACCGCAATGAAAAGAAAAAAAGATAGGATCTGATCCCGGCCTGAGATAGCGTCTCTCTCAAACCACATACATATACATATAAAGTAATTTTATTTTTAGGTGGTCCGGGAAGCCAGCTGACGTAGACCACAGTGAAAAAAAAGATAGGATCTGAACCTGGTCTGAGATAACGTCTAGCTTAGACCACAGTGGAAAAAGATTGGATCTGATTCCGGTCTGAGATAGCGTCTAGCTCATAATGTATATGTAT